>KN730357.1:2934-14522 GCA_000816745.1 Ancylostoma duodenale | reverse complement strand
ACAATCCCTCGCAAACCCCTAACATGTTCACAACAGCGTCACAAACCTTCTATTTTTTCCCAAGATCTGATGAAAAGAGACATTTTGCTGGCTTTGAGGCAGAGCAGCGGTCTTTATATAATTCGTAAAATCAGTTTATGCGAGAAACGGTGGAAATATGGGAAGCAAGTAAAGATAATTTTTTAAAGATATCGTAAATGAATGACGTTTTGTGTTGATCATCAACGCAGAATAAAAACAATGGCATTAGTTTTTGTTTTGCCCATGGTATCTGATAGGGAACTATGTATTGCGTCACATTTCCCAAAAATTTCGGATGCAAAAAGAATTTTAAGAACACCCGAAGTTCGAGCACAGAAATAAGAAATTCGGGTACAACGCAAAGAACAAGGAATTTGTAAAAAGACACAGATTCGGATTTTTTTTTTTGAAAACCTGCGCAAAAGGTGGATGATAGGAGGCTACTGGAGCCAAACATCATAGCCGAATAATGTGACCTAAAAAGGAAAAACTATGACAGAAAAATCTTTGAAATCCCTGTACTAATAGGAAGATTTCTCACATAATAGACATGAATTCGTAAGTCTCGCAGCTTCTGCAGCTGAATTGCAAGACAAAACTCCAAAGAAATAGCGGTGATTCATCGGATTCCTCCCGATGTCAGGCAGCGCTCGTGCAAAAAAGGTATGAGTGGCTCTTATCTTGTTTCGAACATGGCCACTATGATAAGCGCTGACTGGACAATTGATGTTCTAAAGTAACTGCTATAAAGCGAAACCCTAGCTTACTTACAGTTTCTTCTGCCAATGTTGCTACAAACTCGTAGAGAATTACGGCGCAGAAAATTGCTATTCAGTAGAAGAAATCTTAGGAAAACGAGGCTTATGCGCTTTATTAATAAAGAACAAGCATATTCCAGATAATTATGAGACCACTTCCCCCTTCCCACTCTACATTTTTCACCAACAGTCTTCCTACGGATCTCAAAATTTTAAAGAATTTAACTGCTGAAAATTGACACACTGACAGTGACACTTCACTCACAACAAATCGAATTTCAGAAAAATAGGGTTGCTGTCATACGCTTGAGAAAAGGGATGCCAGGGCTCTTTTGAGTGCTGCTCACAATGACATTGGGAAATTCCGTAGTGAGCGGGAATCCAATGCTAGAGAACTTTTTTTCATGGTGGTGATCTCACGGGCAAAAAAAAACATTACGTATTTTACATAATGTCTTGTCATGACTTCGTAACATTTCATCTACCAGGCGGAGCTGCGTCATTTTCAAGAGAATTTTTCCTCAAAACATTTCCATATAAATGTGTACGGTTTACTGCTTCATAACACACAAAATCCTTACAAAGAAAAGTAGGAGTTGAATATCTTCTATCAATCGTAAAACGAAAAAAAAACGAAAAAAAAAAGAGTCGCAAGTGAACATAGCCACCCACCCCTAGCCGTGCTGGCCTCATCAGAATCTCCGCCAGCTATGGTGAACTTCGGCGGTTTCGGAGTATCGTAGATGGACGCGTGCTCATCCGTCGATTCCAATTTGTGGTTCGATTCCGTTTGATTCGTTTTGTTTGAGTTAGGCAGAATCGTTCGCTTTGGAGGCACTGGGGGCCTTTGCTTATGGCCGCCTATCACCGGCACTTCCTCTTTCTCTTTCTTGCGAAAAAACATCTGCAAAAAGTCTATGGTATGTGAGAAAAGCAAACAAATAGTTATTCTGCAAATGGCGGTTTGCACACTGTAAACTGGTCTGTTGAGCGAATAATGAATTAGATATAATCGATATTTCAACATTGATTTCCAAACAGGTGGAAAACTAGAACGTCCAGAAAAAGGAGGCCTAGAGCCCTGTGAAAAAAAAACAGAAGAGATGCAGAGATTTTTGTTGCTCATTGCAAATATACATCCATTTTGTATCGTAACGCCTTTTTTGTAGAATTACGGTAGCTGGGTACCTCGCAGATTTCCCTACAATTGTATAAAGGCATATTTATAGGCCGATGGTTACATTAGGGTTATTGTACGAAGACAAAAAAGAACCGAACTCCAGTGAGAAAGTGGCAATGACATGTAAAATGTGCTTGATGATCGCGACCAACCGCATTACTCCAGTGAACAAAACTTAATCAAAAACATTTATTTTAAGATTATCAGACACGACTGGCTTGGACAGTAGCTAACCGAACACTGAAGAAAAGCAACCAGCTACCCGAGCAAAAGAAAAGGAGCAAGAACTCTAGCCTTAGGAAGTTTAAGGCAGCATCCTCCCTCTGTAGACAAGACTTCACCCAGTGCAGCATACATAAAAACAGTTTTTTTCTACTAATAGCTAAGCTGGTTCATTTCCATCAGAGCAGAGATCCATTAAATGCTACTCATGCAAACCTCTGATAGTTGGCGTTGTTGGTTATGACATAGACGAAGTAATGCTGGGAGACGCAGAACGTGAAAAATGGATTTGCTAGCCTGGTCTCGCCTAGCTCTGCATTCATGAATCCTAGCCTAGGAGATTTCGTACACTTTCGAATACAAAAAATTCGTTTTCAGTCTAGATTCAGGAAGATGTATGAAATATCTGAGCATTTGTGAGTGATTGGTTCAAATGTGATGTCCCAAAACAAAAACGGTTTGTTAAAGCACATACAATTTACATACAAGTTCTTCATAATTTTGGGTTGTTCGGAGAGCTTGGAAAGAAATAAATCAAGAAAACTCAGGTTTCCACAAATTTAGAATTGCGAAGTGGATTCGTTGCCACATTTTGGGATAATTTTTCGCAAAAAAGTAGGCGGAAAAGTCACACCAAACGATGTGCAGAGATATCTTCTAGAAAAACAAGACACAAAAGTTTTTTTTTCTTTCCGCAGGAATGTTCGTGGAAAAGCTTGGATTCTTAGATGAAACTTTTTGAACAGCCCAACAAGACCAATGATTGACTATGACACCAACGAAGTAAAGGTGTGGTTGCTACGGAAAAAAAAATTACTAAACCTGCCAGAAACTAGACAGTATTTTACGGCTAATTTGTGTGGCAACAAGCACATACACCTTTTAGAGCCACTTCGTCTTCCAACCTAACGTTGCTGACTTTGTGGTGGGAAAATTCGTCAAGAAGGAAGAAGAGAAACAAGGAAGGAAGGAAAGGAAAAAAAGTATAGAAATATCGCAAAGTTCTTAATGTTTCAATCATTGCTGTTGGTGTGTTGTTATTGTTGTTTCAATGATTATGTTGCTGACAGGTTTGAAAATGATGTTCTGCTTTTAGTGGCGTCATGGAAAAGCATAGGAATAGGGATGTGATTGAAACAGTGATAAAGATATGCAGTTTGTATAACATTAGGGGAGTTATTAGTGGCATCACCAAGAAAATGGAGCGAAATGAGAACAGATCCTTCGGAACGCATTAGGAAAACATCGGAAATGACAAGATAAAGAAAAGCCGTAATGGACGTCTGATTAGTGAGTGTTCTTGCACGGAAGCGAAGAACGAACGGAAAAAGCAGAATGCCTCTCCAGAACATAATTGCAACTAATACGGTCGCATGAAGTAGTACAATTTCTAAAAAGGAGTGCGACTACCGTTGCTCTTTTTATCTCTCCCCTGAGAAATCCCCATGCCAAAGATTGAAGAATAATGAGATAGAGGTTATGCAAACACGCTAGTTTCCATGGAGGGGATAGAGAAACGTTTTGAACTGGGGAAATATTCCAGCAAAAAAAGGCTGAATTATAAATGGAACTCAAATAGTGATTAATCAAAACATCATGATCATTTGGCAGCTGAAATTCAAAACGCCGAATGTTTTCGTGACAAGGCAATGCGAACAAATTGAGAAAGAAAGGAGGCCTCTTATGTTTCAGCTGGGAATATGGTGATGTATGTATTATTTTCGCGAGGATCACTTTGTGCAGGTACTGCTCTAAAAATTTGATCAATGAGGATGCATGTGATGAACCGACTTTTTATTTCAATAAGAGGATTTGGAGGATGCATTCACAGCGCTTTAAAATCACTAAAATTGACGGAATCCGATGCGGCAACTATTGAATCACTGCGAAAAGGCAGCTGAGAAATTTACGTCGCACTATTCTCAAAAGACAAAGAGAGTAGTAGAATAAGAAATTAGACACTGATCAGGAATGGCAGTTGAACTGTGAAAAATATTTTACGAAACAATATTAAGAATACTACAAACTTCAGGAGTGGTCAGAAGGACAAATGCACTTTCTCAGGTCTTCAGGTTTATTTTTCTACGGAGGAAATGGTTATCAGCAAAAATACTTCCATATCCAACCGTAAGCTTGTTGCAACTCTTTGCTATATCCTACTACACCAAGCGTCATCCAATGATAGTAGAGAAGAATTCTAGTACTATGAAGTGAAAACCTGAAACTGCATTTCCTATCAAGGAGCCGGGCAGAGTGAACATACGCATGCTCTACTAATAGGAGAACGGAAGATTCCTGGCAGCATCAAAATACTGTTAGTAATAGCAATACTGGCTGCACTGTTTATCTGTCACTATCCATAGGCCGGAGATGAATTTTTACGAATGCTAGGTAAAAGATAACCCAGAAACCGAGGCGTATCGAAGTTTTACCTCAATTATGAACATTATTCAGAGAATTTTTTGCCAAGAAATTGTGGATCTATTCGATTAGTGATTCTAGCGATCTAGCTAATGAACAATCGGTTTGAAGATAAATACATGGAATTGGGGAATTTTCCATTCGGCATGGAAAGCAAGCGACGAAGAAGAGAATAAATGATAAATTAATGAAATGATTTAATGAAAAATTAATTTGGAGAAGAAGCAGCTGGCTATATGAAAAATAGGATGGTTTTTAACATTTCTGAATAATATGTTTGAAGATACATACATGGAATTGGGAAATTTTCTATTTGGCATGGAAAGCAAGCGACGAAGACGAGAATCAATGATAAGTTAATGAAATAATTTAATGAAAAATTAATCTGGAGAACAAGCAGCTGGCGGTACGAGAAATAAGATGGTTTCTCAGATATTTCCTTGTACGCAGCTCTTTTACAGTTTTCAAAAAGAAAAAACGGTGCAGTTTCTAGAAGCATTTTCGGAGTAAAAAAAAAGCGAATAAAGCTGCTGTACTTCCGCAGAGCACGGCTAGTGTTCCAACTATTGAACATATTGAACACATGTCACATCGAACTACGAAAACAAGTTCCAGAATCTCTACCCTTCCCAGAGAAATCCCAAAGTCAAATTTACTCAAGGCATTTCATGGCAGATTTGCAAGCTCTGCGTCAACTATTGAAAAACTACCAAACAACGTTTGTCCATAAATCTCATTTTAAGAGGAAACGAAATGAATTTTCGTTCACAGTGCGCAGGAAGCGATCGATTGCATGTTCAATAGGAAAGATGGTACGCAGATGTCATCGTGTTCACAACGTAGAATATCATACATTAAATAAATCAGAGGAGATGAAGCATGTAGAAAAGAATTTGCAGAAATCAGTGGTGAGAATAGACTCCTCAGGAAGAACTCCGGAACTTCAACGGTAGTCTCAAGAAAACTCAATCCGCGACAGGGAGACGCACGGGAGCCGCTCTGGAATCCATGCCGCATAAAAAGTGGCTGGCGCTAACATTTGTGGACACCATCTGAATATACAAATGCACGAGCAGCGTTGATTGCCAGAAAAGTGTGGCCGCGGAATTTGCGCGAACATTAACAAGCATGAAACTGAACGGGATTCCCTGGGGTCTTGAAAAATCCAAGGCAGGGTTGGGCAAATATCACGGAGAAACATAGTAATGGCGTTCCCAGAACGCAGCATAAGTCAAGGCAAGCTCCAGCGGCCATAATTCCCATAAAAAAAGCTTCTGGCCGAGAGTTCGTCGATCGATAACATTTGCCCATAACCCAGTAGGCAGTCGAAAAAAAAACTATTTTACATCCAGGGAAAAAAGTAATATAATCGGCGGCAAGTACAGAAAAAAAACATTCCACTATCAGCCGCAAACGACCACAAAAATGTAGCGTTTTTATCGTCAAGGGCTCCACCCAAGGAATTCAGAGCATCTGATGACTTAGGAAAGGATAAAACCGATTATCTTGTGCAAAGAGTTTGATATAATTATAGATCTCTAATCATGAAACAAAAAAAACCGAAAAAAAAGACAAGGAGGTGACAGAATTTTGGAGGAACCTCGCCTTGAATCCTCCAAAGTCATTTGATGTTGTCCAGTGCTGCTTCTTAATACTCTGGCTAAGGAAAACCTCCAAAATATTGGACCGAGGGACCCATACTATTTGAAAGGAGAAAAAAATGACGTAGCGTAGGAGGACGGGGGGAGGGGGTGACGGCGAAAGAACAAAAGGAAAGCGAAGGCGCGCTCGCTCGGTCAAAGCTCCTTAGACGGAGAGTGCAGCGACTCACCCCGGTCACTGAGAGCGATTAACCAACCACAACAACAATATTCACTCTCACAAGGATTCAAAATAACAAAAAAAACGCCAGAACGAGCAGTATGCACGGGAATTCCCTAGTATCCTGCACTGCTGTTGGCTGGTCAGCGATGCAAACTCGACTCGTGCCCGTTGTTTGCGTAACCCCGGAGAAGAACAGCTCGCCGCCCTGGCTGTCAATAAGCACGAATCCAAATCGTGCTCTTTAACGCATCGCTTACAATTAGCATACAAAAGTGTGGGAATATATCCACGACGATGACCCATAACTGTTGCTTCAATGGCAGAGACGATTGTAAAACATTAGCATAGGATTAAAATTGTTGAGAAGGAGGAAATGTGAGAAGGAAAATTTCGAAAACTTTCTGTGTTTTAAGGGTAGGAGAAACTTCACAACAGTGGAAATTAATGATAGAACTGCAATAATAAGCACCCCTTAAAACATTAGGAAATCTGTCCAAGCACGAGATACGAAATGTAACAGTCCACTTTTTTCTTGAGAAAAACTAGGAGAAATGGCAGTGATCAAGGTTATAACGTTTCGTCCGACGGATGTTTCTTCGCATCTATCATGGTTTTTGAAAAAGTGCCCCCCTAATCAAAAGAAGACCTTTTGCGGTGGGGCATTTGGGCTCAGCCAGAAAAGGGGCGTGGCCAATAATACTCTATGGATATACAGGTGTTACGCTAATTCTGCTGACACCTACACTGTCTCATAAAGAAGGATGTGAAACGCTTTCCACTGCTTCTACTTGCGAGCAATGATGAACAACTGCTACAAAGCATTTAAAATCACATATAGGGCTCGTTCAAAAAAAGTTCGAGAATTTCATGAAATGAAAAGAAAGCTATGCGCATCTGAATCGAGACCGCATACTCTGGCAGAGATTTTGTGGAGTCCTCTGGAAAATTGTGCAGTGGGGATATTTCAAGTGCTAGACATGAAAGTCACGCCTGCACCTGGACAAAAGTCACTTCATTTGAGAAAATGGACATCGATTTCGTGCAGCACTGCACCACAGCAAAGGGCTTTCTATGCTCCTTTTCTGACTGAGCCCAAACATGCGCCCTCCTCAGGCAAGACATTTTATCTAAGTCTACTATACCTATAACAAGGCCTGTACAATCACATCCTATGATTAACGTATAATGAGATTATGCGCTTCAGAAAGGTGTTTTTTTTTGAAATATAACCCTCATGTCATTGTCTAAAAGTTGAAAAGAAACTATATAAATTCGTGGTTAAACTATGCCAAAAAGAAACAGTCTAATATATAATAAGGACTTAGCAAGCAATGACAAAGCGGATATAGAACTAATACTCGTAGATAGAGCTACTCAGTCGAAGGACAAAAAATTTAACTTAGAGCGCTTGAAAAACTTACAATATACCCGCCATTACCACAGAATTACAGGTGGAAACAATGCACTGTGTTTTATCAAGTGTCGGTTAAACTTATTTATTATTTATCAAGTCATCAAGTGTCGGCTAAATTTATTTATTTGTTTAAATACACTCGGGGGTGCCCCAAAAAAAAAAGAAAAAGAAAAAACAGCAAAAGGACCAGAAGATACAAGTCTGAATTTAAATACGCAATGAGAACGCAACAAAACGGGTAAGTAAAGATAAACGAGAGTGAGATGGTGGCTGAGAAGAGGAGGGGAGCATGTGGGGGAGGGGAGGGGAGGGGAGAGATAAAATCAAAGAAAACCTGGAATGC
This sequence comes from Ancylostoma duodenale, assembly GCA_000816745.1. NCBI lineage: Eukaryota > Metazoa > Nematoda > Chromadorea > Rhabditida > Ancylostomatidae > Ancylostoma > Ancylostoma duodenale. Next base: position 6,339 of record KN730357.1, on the reverse strand, counting down.
TACCCTAGTAAACATATGACGACAACATATCACAGAAGCATGAGTCCACCGCATTTGCTTATGTGTAATCGTAGCAAATGTCTCATTGTCAGTTACTTACTTTCATTTATTTATATTTTGCACTTACACATACGCCTCTAAAAGGGACGAAGACCGATAGACAGCAAAAGCATGAAATGGAGCAGATAAAAGAGGAATTGTAACAAGACTACCTAACAATTACTCCCATAAACATCTACCATACAAAAAAAAACTAATAAAACAGAAATACATAGTGCAGTTTAGCATGACCATGTAAAAAATGGAGTTCAGTATACTAAAACCACGGCATAAATCCAATTTATGGCATGAAAAAAGAAAACATATGCAGGAAAAGCAGGAATTAGAGAAGAAATGTTCATATGAGACCACAATAGAAGAGAGGAGATCATTAATAATACGAGAAGGTGATGAACATGGCTGTGGAAAAGACTGCAAATTCAACACTGCTGGTATTAAAAGTAGTTTGCGGTTTGCACTTGACCCCCATTTCAATGTGGACAAATTCGAAGAAGAAGAACAACTGCAAAAACGGTAAGAACGAGTTTGGAATTCCAGGACATGAACATTGTGCGTAAAACAGAGCAAATCAAGGGCCACTTGATAAAGTATCGAAAAACATGCACATGAAAGGCCCGAGCCAAGCAGACAGGTGCGGACCTTAGCCAAATAACCTTGAACTATACGTTCATTCATGCAGCTCACCGGCGCAAAGGATTAGCATAAGACGATGACCGGCCAGCAACAGCTTAAGCGAGAGGTGAGATAGCAGCTAAGGAGCGGTCGCTAATATCTGCAGAAATCCGCATAACAGCACTGGCGGTTGGAGAAGTAGGGCGGTCGGTCAACGACCTTTCATGTTTCATTACCATGCGGCGCAGCGACGCGCCTGTGGTCGAACATCCCACTGGTTATTGTAAACGACGTTCAAATCCATGCAGCGCGGAGAAATTGCATGCGAATCACGTCGGAATACCCTTTATCACCGAGCTTTGTGGGTGGTGTGGATTGAATAGCGATGGGGGATAGCAAACACCAGCGTTTAAAACCAGAACGAGTAATCAGCTGGGATTAACTAGATGAATTAAAGGTCGGGAATGTTGGGGTTCGAACGTAAAATACTCGGCGTCAATACGAGTCGTCGCTGTGATGGAGCCATTTACGAACTCACGCCTCGTCAAAGACACTTCGCGCCCAGTGATTCATCTGCATACACTTAGCGACAGTACAAAACCCGCCCGTGACATCAAAAGTGCACTACGTTCGAACAGAAAAGCGAGGAGTGGTCGCCAATCCTACCGCACAAACGCCACATGCTGACCAAATCCGCAGGAAAAGGGGTTTATTTTGGGGTGGCAAGACCTCCACGAGACGAAAAATAGCTTAATGCAAATGGATTGGTGATTTCAGAAAAAAAATGAATAAAACCATGATTCTACACAAGAGAGAATGAAATTTAAGCGATATCAAATCAATCAGTTATTTGAACTGTCAGCAACGGTTTTTCCATAGTACATTCCTGCAGGATGCAGTTACTCATCCAAGGCGAAAAAACAAAATATTGGGTTGTTCGGAAAGTAATTGGCATTTTTGAGCGTTGCAAAAAAAAACTTTTATTCTCTTATAATGAAAGAACATTAATCAATGAGATATTTTCTATTTTGTTCGATTACCTTTTGCCATCTTTCTGGTAATTTCACAATTCCTCTCTCGTAGGACTTCTGGTCTTTTTCAGCAAAAAACTGGGCTACATAGCATTTGATATCCTCATTTTGATGGCGCAGGACCACGGCTATACGGTGGATGCTACAACAATTACCAACCAAGCTCCAATAATTTTTGCCGAGTCGCTAAAGATGTATGCGGTCGAGCATTGTCTTGGTGGAACACTACTCCTTTGGGACCAGGAAGGTGTGATATATTTTGAGAAGTTTCCAAGGAACCAGAACGTCATTTCGGACCTCTACTGTCGACAACTGGTGAAATTGCATGAATCAATCCTTAGAAACCGACCAGAATTGGCAATTTGCAAAGGAGTGGTCTTCCACCAAGGCTATGCTGGATCGCATACACCTTTGGCATCTCGGTAAAAATCATTGGTGCTTGGCTGTTGCATCCACCATATAGCCTTGATCCTGCGCCATCTGAGTACCATTTATTTCGATCTCTGCAGAACTATGTGAATGGGAAAACCTCTACCGAAGATGAGGATGCCACATTCCATGTAGCACAATTTTTCGACTTTTCTTTTTGAAAAAGAACAGAAATTCTGCTAGACAGGAATTATAAAATTAGCAGAAAGATGGCAAAAGGTAGTCAAACAAAATAGAAAATATATCATTGATTAATGTTCTTTCATGATGGGAGAATTAAATTTTTCTTGCAACGCTTAAAAATCCCAATTACTTTCCGAACAACCCAATAATTTCTTAACCTAGCAAACCAGTCATGGAAAATGCATGGAGCGCTATAACTAATACTTTATCCGCGGTTGAATTGGGCTAAGAAAATTTTTTCAGAGAATTCGTTGTTTTATATGGTCGTTCGCGAAGGACAAAAGGAATTAAGACTTTATTGGTGCAATTATGTACTTATTCTTTTTCACTTATTGGACCGTACTAATTATCTACTGACTATTTCATTTCTTTTGACGCAGTCAGATCGCCTTAGATAAACAGATAAATAAATAAATAACAAGAAGTAATGAAAAAGCTAAAGCACTCGATATCAGAGCTGACGATCTTCTTTATCCGTCCTGTCTGCTCAGAATTTCGGATCTTTTGACGCAAATTCCATTCTCACTCTTTGGCGTTACCTCGTCCTTCCCTCAATTTCCCGGATGTTGTTCTTGATAAAGTACTGTTCGAGCGATCGAAGCAGATGGAACTATGCCAAACGATAACAGGGAATATTCTTGAGAAAATCAGACACGAAGGCAGTTTTTTATTCCGGAAAGGTTTTTCGTAATCGGTTCTATTCGGAAAACTTTCCGAACAACGTAATGTCAACTTGTTAGAGAATCTATGTCTGATCTTCGAACCGCGAACTTCGACTGCTTTAGTACACCAAAACAAGTGATACTTCGACCTCATATTTTGCATGAGCTTATTTCTCCCTCCGCCTGGATATTCATTCTCCTTCTTCTGGTCTGATTCCAAATGCAACTGAATACTAAAATTCATAACAATCTATTATACATTGGACCGAATAAAAATCGAATAATTTTGTTACTTCAATTACCAGCTCAGGAAACAATCTAATGTCCAGATATTCGAGAATGAGAAAGTCCTAAAGCTCTTCTTCTCATACAGCACTGAAGTGATCTCTAATGGCGGAACATTCGATTTTTCCATTTATTCGAAGTCG
>KN730356.1:0-16514 GCA_000816745.1 Ancylostoma duodenale | reverse complement strand
ATTTGTTGTATTATAGTTTTTGTTGTCCTTTACATGAGTCACATTCATGTAATAAATGATTATAATGACGACATCTCCCATGTTTTACACCCTCTGAGAAAAAGTGATCAGAAGACGAGAGATATTGTAGTAATTAAATAACCTAGTAGGGTAATTCCAGTCACCTGTGGGAGATTCATGAGTGTTCCTGGTATGGCAATGATTTATCCGCTGTCCCTAAGCTCATGAGTCTTTTTAAGACTGGATGTATTTCTTCTGAACGGCCAGTCCTACCCAGAGATACCAAGTGGTGGTAAAGTTGGCAGGATGTACATTTTGCCAAAAAAAAAATCTCCTACTCTAGATATGCGATGAGCTCAGAAGCTTCCCGGGAACGTTCATGAGTCTCGTAAGGAATGTAGGTATCAGGATGAGGTTAAGCCCCATGTCCCTGCAGGGTGCGTCAATGTTTGAAGTTGAAACTACATTGATTACAAGAACAGAGAGGTACACCCTAAATAAACCAGTTCCGACTGTTTACTTATTCTGGAATTTTCTAGGCTCTCTCAGTTTGCCGAAAAGAGTAGGTGTCAGGTAGAAAACAAGGTGCTGAACCTAAACATTGTAAAAAAGTAACTGTACGCGAAATTTAGAACGCACGAAAGTAGGACCCAGGACGAATGTTTGGCTTCCAGTGGAGACGCCTTTCTGGCTGAATTCATGAAACGATGATCAAGGGACTAACGAATGGTATTGCGTCGGGCTATCCAGAAAATAAGTAACGTTAAGTTGCAAAAATGTCAGAGTTTGTTTGCCAACTTGGTTTCACCCGATTACGTGCTCAAGGATCCCAGACGTGAATGATACTGAATTTCCGAGGGTGAGCTGGTTTTTAAAGCCCGTACCTCCACCGCGGAACTGCTACGACTACAATGGGCAAGGAGCATGAAGAACTTCAGCAAAAGGTTTTCGATCTTTCCAGTTAAAAACACCGCTTAGGAAACAGTGGAGTCTACGCAGCACTGTCAAGAAGAACTGCATGGTTTACTATGTTTTTTCGGACGTTTGTGGAGCAGTACACCACCGTGCAACAGCTGTGACAAATTATTGCGAGTGTTATGGATATTGGTGTAAATCAAGAAGACATGTGAGACGTATTACCACCAGCGGCTGCTCTGACACGCGCAGTTATAAAAGACCGCTGTCTCGAATACCTGAGAGGTGAGTTGTTGATGAGCCCTTCACGTGGATCTCAGGCGATCTTTACGCTGTTGAGAAATGACCCATAATAAAGGTGTTTCGGGAGAAGAAAGGCCTTCACCACTACGAAGAGAGTGGGCTTGTTCTTTGGGAACACTTTTATTAGACTTACTACTAATCGCATGGAATTTCTTCCAGGAATGGACAAATCCTCAAAATTTTACAGACAAAAACTGCTGTCCGAGTTAGTTGTGGACCAAATCCAGAATTTGCAATCAGCTCTGTCAATTGAAAATTTCAATATCCCCAAGGCCTTGCTAGTTTTGCTGGTTCCCTTTAGGAATTCTCTTCACAGACACAAAAAGAGAGACCGCCATGCCACGTTAAGTGGTTCTTCAAACCTGCTGCTCAATGCTGGCCGCGCGACGGTTTCCCGCAAAGGGAAAAATTTGCATAAGATTAGCTGCTTGACCAGGGGGAATCCAAGGAAAGACGATACGCGCGCCGGCGCACAAATATGCATTAGCGACTTCGCTGGACACGGGAGCTCCATGAGTCTCCGAATTGTAGCGCGCACTTTACGATACTTACTGCTACCCTTGGCCTTTCATTGAGCCCTACTAACTTACGAGGAGTAAAAAGCTGCAACCGTACATTCTACACATTTTTCACACATTTATGCATCTTTTTGACACATGGACGAATTCATGAAGTAAAACTGAGCGCTGCTTATCTGGTAATTTCCTCGCTGTAGACGAAATCTACCCATTGTTGGCGAGTTCCGCTACAGAATTACAGTGGAGCGAATAGTCAAATAGACTGTTGGTCAAATAAAGGTGAAAAACACTCGAGTAAATGATGCTATATCCCAAATTTCAATGAAAATTGAGGAACCGCGGTATGATCCATTTAAAGGAAAAATGAGACGTTGGCGTATTTCAGGGTCGTTTCTGCTGCTCGGTGAGATGCGCAACTGCTTCTTTCTCTATATAACTTAAAAATTACGGGCTGAATTAGGGCGAGGCGTCGTATCGAAAATCAACACTGAAAGCTTCCACTACTATGCTTTGTCACAAGTTTCCAGGAGGAGCTCCAATGAGAAGCTATAATAGCTCAACTCCTGCGCTATCAAATCGTATATAGTGCAGTGGGAAGGATGAGATCACCGTAGAGAAATAGCCAGGAACCGTCTTCTAATACCTTATGCCCTCAATGTATCCACTGCAACTGAGGTTAACATCTATCCCCGGAAATGAGACAGAAATCTTCCGCGAAAAACGTGAAATAAACGTCAGTGCAGAACACTCAGTGCAGATATCCAGAAATGGAACAGAAGCAGGACCCATTTTGGAAAAAATGTTGTGCAGCTCCAGGAAAATTTTCCAGCTCAAGCTGGTCCACCGCTATTAAATCTCCCCAACTTGCCCGTCCGCCAACCGCAACGATCGATGTGCTTACACCAGCGCCAGCGCTAACCTCCTCAAATCGAGGGTAACTGCGATCGTCAGGTGGCGCGACGGTGTGTGTGTGTGTGTGTGTTGCCCTGGCTGGCTCGGGAACTGGAGGATGTGAAATGTGGCTGATAGCGGGATTGATCGTATGATGAGGGTCGATCCCTTCACCCCAGCGCCTTGTACGCCGTCGCGACACTCCACCGGATTGTCTATGATGAAGGCGGCGCTAGCGCTTATAAATCAACGCCACCTCTCAGTCATATGTCAGGCGTGCACGTCGCACAACAGATGTTTTCTTTTTCAAATTCAGCATTCATTGATCGAAAGTGCTCAGATACTGTATCGTAGCGCGGAATTCTGGAAACACACACGCACCTCCATAGAGTTCTGCATCGCTCGGTTGTTCTCCGGTAAAGGAACTGTCTGCGGCTCGTAGGGAGGTTGAAACTGGCTGCAACAGAGCTATCTAAGTCAAATTTTAAAAGGAGATGAACGACCGGCTCAAAAACCTCATTGGGGTCCCCATGTTGGGACTGGCTGACTGCGCTGTGGAACCGGGCGACATTGGCGGCTGCGACGAGGATGCCCGCTCATCGCCGACTATGTCCATAGGCATCTTCCCCTTCAAGCACGTGACATACCGGTTGCAGAAGTTATCGCACAGCTCGTGGACCTGGAAAAGGAATCACTCCTAATTTCCTTAGGGCGTTTTATTCCCTGAATAAAAGAAGAATAAAAGAATGCTACAGTGTATGGAAACACAACAGGGTGGAGGTCGCGGAATGATTGGGGGATTAAATTAATACTTTTAGAAAGATAGTAGCGGGAGCATGAAAACCCACTGCTTATATCGAAGAAAAGTTCTTTATTTTCTACAAATATCGAGCAGAATGAAGTTGGTAAGGGTCCCATAAGAAAACGTGAAGGATTTGACTTGAGCACAACAACGTGGTGTCATTTCAGGATTGGGTGCACTTCTTCCAGATAATCCGCAGATCATGAAAAAGGTTGGTCCCACTGCAATGCATGATATTGGCTTAGCGATCTTCTGAACCTCCAAAATTGAATCTCTCTACTATGTATTGGCTTCGGAGGCATTATTCTGGCTTGTGTGACAAGGACAGACTTCGTTTCTGAGTCTTGTTCTACCAGGAAATTTTCGGCTAAGGCTAGCTTAAATTAGATACGTACACAAGCTCAAATAAACCTGCTCAGACTCACTGAAGTCCAGAGAGGTCGCTGTGAACATAACCCAAGAATAGTTGGCGCAGTACCTCTCGAAGACCGAATTCGGCCGAGTTGGGTGATCTGCTCTGATTCGCCCAGGTGTGCACATTCAACAGCGCCTGCCGAGGGACTTTCAGCAGGCACATCATCTGCTTTCATCAGTAGCGCTGGTGGACCACGATCTGCTTTTTCTCGTCGATGAGGAACGGTTCTCTCCAGCACTGACGTGCCGCTTCCTCTTCGTGACAGACACACTCATTATGACGGTGACATTTGTCACTATGAATCTGCTACTAAATCAATAAAGTCTGTCAGTATAGGGGGAGATGAAGACAAATCCGCTTGTCGCAGCGGCGTACGTCTCGGCGCCGCGTTCGAGTCGTTCCATCAAAAGTTTCACGCCGCTCCGACGCTGATCGATAGACCATCAACGACGCCGTTATAGTGACAAAGTGTTATGTGTTGCACAATTATTTATGTGGCGATTTCACCTACAACAACCTGCGAGCGTATCGATTCGAAACGCAGCGCAAGAACTGCAAAAATCGACGAATACGGTGCGGATCGTTGCGCTCCCCAGCCTCGGAAGCAGTAGGCGAACGGCAGCGACGCCCCGCAGCGTTCGCGCGACGCGGGGCGCAAGAGAATCGCATGAAATAAAAACGAAGAAATGTGTTTTCATTGAATGAAGTCGGCTGGGATGCCGGAAAAAGGACGAACGGCGTTCCCCAGCGAGCAGCGGCCGTCGCCACCCCAAAAAAGAATTTCCACTTTAGAGGCGACGCAGATAACACGATCGACTGATAAACGATGCTTCACCTAACAAGTGTCACGAAAGCTGTGATTATAGCGCGAATGCACTTTAGCAGTGCAGTCGTTGGAACAGGACGGGTTCGTCCCGAAGACGTTGTACTTGGCGAAGGATGCTCGGTAAGTACAGTCATCTAGCAAAAACCGCGATTCAGCGAATTTTCTGGCAAAAAATAATGTTGCCAAGACAGTGGAGAACAGGACTATCAATACTAGTGCCAAAGACCAAAAATAGAAGAACGTCACTTTCTGAGATGACCTTGGATGTACAGAATAATTGAAATTTCACCGCTTTCAACACAGAAACATCAACTGACCGTAATTATTTCAGCAAACAATAATAGAAACTAGACCTGACATTAAAAATCTCCCTGTTCCTGAACGTTTTTTCTAGGAAAATAAGGAAGGTGTCTAGGGAAAGGCACCAGCCTTCCTTAGACACCTTCCTTATTGTTGCCTTCTAAAACGAAGCAACCATACGACCTGATTTTCTAAACTTTAAACGAGCTTCCTTATTCATTTGTTTATTTTTGCCGCCAATTCTAATTCCGATGGAAATTCCTGAACGTGGTCAGAGATTATGTGGGTCTCGAATACAGGAGAGGTATTGCCGGTCATGTGATAGTACATGCTGTCGATTTAAGATGAAGATAGAGAGAACACGACCAAATGATGTCATTTTCAAAGAAGTGACCTTGCCATGGATGATTTAAAAATAGTAAAACAACCACTGAAGGTTTCGAAGTTTTGAAGGTTTTGCCTTACCTTTTCAAGCTCTAATAGATGGAAGCGAAGCATTTGAATTGACTGAAGCATGAGGTTGTCCAGCTCTTGATTAGGCACATAGAACGTGTTCTCCATTTTCACCTAAAATTGTACGTAGCTATAGGAAACGCCATGTAAATCTTCAGAAGTAGATGGACGCACTGTTTTTGCGAACTCAGCAAGGTCCTCCTTGAACGAGCTGGACGAGCAGACGTCGCTGGTGGACGTTCCGTCGCGGTTCTGCTCGCGAGGCGTCGACGTCGCCAGCTCGCATTTCTCGAACAGCACCGTAAGGAGCGGAAAAAGCGGGTGTCTGTAAAATCTCGAGTGAGCTCGCTAAAAACGGCAGAAGATTGCGCGGCGAACGCTCCCCAGAGGGACGTTCGGCCGAGATAGAGCCGCAAGAGTACATTAAAAGCCTTACGAATGAATAGCCGCCTTGTCACGCTTCACTTTCTCGTCGAGATGTGGATGCATCATCTGGTCGCTTGTGGACATTGGCCCGCCTAGCTGGTACATGTTGTTGTAGTAGGGGCCCATGTTGGGGTCCGTTGGCACCGGATAGGACCCGTCGCCCGGCGGTGGAGCTGGTGGTCCGTAGCCATCGCCGTACTGCAAATGCACTTCCTCAGACGACTGAGAAGAAAAAGAAGAAAAAATTGCCGGGTTCCTAAGTAAGGTCGCTTTTGTGTGCGCTATCTCCGCTGCTCTGTCCGCATCGATCCAATTTCTAAAGGCGAATTGGGAGATTTATGGACATGGACGCCGGCTGGAACACTTCGCTACGAGGTGAAACAAAACTTGCCACCACGGTTTTCTGGGCAACAATTTACGCTTGTCTTCGGATAATTAGGTACATCAACAGTAATAAAGGGTCAGCAGTGAACTACTTCCAGCCGCATGCCTCAGCGCGGTGTTTAAAGAGCGCTAAAGCTAGGGAGAGGTGAGAAGTGAGAGAAACGATGTGTAGCAAGCAGTGCGGCCGTAAAACCCGCATCAAAGTTATAGCCTATTGAGCTGTCTTCCCTGACACATATCTTAAAATATAGCGAAAAGGATAACAACACAATACGGGAAACGGGCGTCTGCGACTGAGTGAGAGAGACGCGGCGACCCACGGACACGCGATAAATAACCGCATATATAACGATGATATTTCAAATCCGTAACGACAAGTCGTAAATAGCGGAAAGAAAGGAATGTTTGGTAAGTACCCTGTGGGCCATGCCTATGGGGCACACACGACGACGACCACGACGGGGCGGGGATTCGAACTCTCCGGCGAAGGAACGGGGCTTGACGGATTACGACGGGCCGGTGACGACGCGTTAGCCACTGCGTTACGTGGCGCTCAGGGCCTTCGTTTCTTGTAAATACAGATGAATATGAGGTGACAGCTCTCTGACGATGTTTCCGCGAGCGCTTCGCAACAGCCGCACAGGCAACGCGCGCGGCCCGCTGCCCGTGACTCCGCCCCCTGCGATGGCACTGTGACCAATCAGGCATCGTCGCCACGCCCCGTCAGTCTTGTTTCCTACGGTAGGCCTCGCATTGATTTGAGGCGGCCACGAATCCGAGCGTATATCAAGCAATCATCTCCACATCAATAACAACTCCACGCGACCGGAGGATCGATATCAGAACTATCAGCGATCGATGCTCGGATGATGCTGATTAGTGAATAAGCAAGAGAGATGTAGTGATACGGGCGGCTCGTCGCCATGTCGAACTGGTTTCGGAACGCCGCGCAATAAAATGTGATAGATTAGAGAGTTATCCGAGCGCTCCCTGAAAAATAGCCCCCGCCGAGGGTTGGCGCGAAGCTCGGTTCGTGTCATGAGCTGTCTGCTGCTCACAAATGGCCACTGTTTGCGTGATGTAATGATGACCTTAACGCAGGATGCGACTCACCTCGATCGGATCTGCCTTCTCAAGTTTGACCAGGCTCGTTGAGGAGTCGCCGATCGGCAAAGCAGCACCAGGCACTGGAAAGGCTCCCGGTGCAAGCGGTGTGTGGAACTGCCACATATCCATGGCCCCTGGCCATAGTTGAGGTTCTGACATTCTAAAATCAAATTTCTATACTTGCTAGCGAAATATGGAGGTAATCGAGGAAATACAAGGCGGAACGATGAAAAGACATCGTGACAGTTTTGAAGGGCAGTGCAAGTAAGTACACGCAATAAATCAGGGAGTAACAGACTGTTGGCTCTGAATAATTAGCCGGCCATTCTTTGAATAAAGCGTAAGTTCACCAGAAATTGGAAAACATTCAGTTTCATCAAGTAAACATTAAGTGAATAAGCAAACAGCGAAATGCGCTAACATCTCATGCATTCATTGCATCAAGTGCTCGTGGAGCGCCGGCTAATTCCACTTAGATTAATGCCAGCGGACAAGAGGACAGCACTAGACGTTATTGCTCAGTGCTGTGCTAATCACTAAATTATGGGGTCCAATACCGTTGTTAAGGACGTGACTTCGAATATGAGATGAAGAGGGAGAGGCTGGCCTTCACCAGTTGGCGAGGATAGTTGGGGGAGGCGATAGTTCCCAGGATAGGTAAAATTCTTTAGGATGAATATTTGAAAAGGAACGGTTCGGTCCTCGGAACTGGACTCCGCCTCTCGTCCGCACCATTCAGCAATGGCGAATCCGAAAGCAGCACAACACTGACCATTTCCACTGCGGGAAAAGCTTCCCTACTTTGGAGCTCACTAAGCCGAACTCTACCTGCGCCAGCAAAACGCACTGAGAGCCCAGCATGAGATCCTAACCTTGTACTAGCTGGGGACGTGCTATTTTCTCGAACTGTCACTCCAATAACTCTCCAAACTGCACCACTGGGAACTTTCGACTTGCATTTATTGCTACATATCGCAACATTTATCACGACAGGAAAAAATTATCAGTTTTGTGCGAAGTTACGGTTCCATGGCCTACCCCCGCAGGTCACATAAACCATCGTCTGGAAAATCGATCGTCGTCGAATTTCCGGCGTCGTTGACGTACACGGGGCACGGAACGATGATTGATGCGGTACATGTGCGCGCAGGTGCCGTAGCCAAGCGCACCGGACTGTTCCTGGGTGAATCAGGGTGGTACAGCCAGACGGCTGGCTTCAGAAGATGATCAGAAGCAGAGGTGATCGTAAGGTGTAACCAGAGTTAAGGGTAAGCGCAGTAGCAAAACCCATGATGCTGTGGAATGCCGAGAATACTCGACGCTCCCTCCCCCTCCACCTCTCCTCGCCCAATGTCCCAAGTTTCATCTTCTATGGAGTAACAGTGGTTCGCGTATTAATACTGAACTACCCACGTCAAACTACCGACATTCTATCATGCTGGAAAATTTATGAGCACGCAAAAAGCAGTGCACTGCTGGGCAGCGGGAAAAACGTTTGCATCTTGCTATTCCGCTGAACATGTTCTCGAAAACGTCATCATCGAGAAGCCTGAAGTCTGAGACGTCAGGGAACTGCACGGAACTATGCAACCGTGACAACAACCCAGCTTGATACTTTAGCGGATAGGAGGGCCCCTGCAGAATGTGCAGTCCCGTTCATCTCCATTTAGTTCGGCAACTTTCAAATACCGCTACGCAACCGCTAAGCAGCACTGCTGCGACAGGGTTTCGCTACGCTGCGCAGCTCGCTCTAACATGTCCTGACACGTACCGCGTAGGACTTTCTGAGTTAACACGTTGGAGTGCTTCATTAAAACTCGTTAACTTCTGGGTGGTACATGTCAGAACGTATCAGAACAGGTAGAGAAACCGCACTGCGTCGGACCTGCTTCGCGGATGCGACGGTGCCAATGACAGGAACCAAAACAGAATTAGACTGACACCGAGTTCATGAAAATTGGAAGAGTTCTAAAGCATGTCCCATTTTTGCCAATGAGATCACAACTGTGGACAAAAGTCAGGAAAATAGGGAACAAACGGAAGACAACAAAAATTAGGAGGAAGGGAAATCAGCCTTTCGGCTTCATGCAAGGAGAAGTGGCCGAACAGCCATCAAGCAATCATCCCCGTGCTAATAAAACAATTAAACACTCAGAGATAATCGTCAATTCCGAGATTGACCACCAATTCCCCGCTCTGCGGCGGTGGCTATCTCACCAAGGGGGGACTCTAATGAAAAAGCCAAACAAATCCACGGGTTTGCAAGGAGCGCCCCGCAGTCCAAATAATGTGATAGGTGAAATTGATACAGGCCGATAAGTCTATTAGTGTTACGATGACTGACGGTGCCTGGGCGAGACGAAAGCGAGAACACTCGACGGACGTGTTTGATCCTTCCGCCCCTGGGTAGGTCGCCAATTACCTCACAGTAATTGCTGGGAAGTTGGAGTTTTCGCTAGCGCTGAGCTGGGAACCATAATTATTGAGCTATCAGCAAGATTACCAGCAGATAAGGAGATTTATGAGAGGAGGCATTCGTGTTCTTCGGGCATTTTATTAATGAGAGACGAATACTAGCAAATGTTACTGTTGGGAGGAGGACGAAATCCCCCCCCCCCCCCCCACCTCATCCCAGCTATGGCACAGTACAGAAGAATTCACCAACCAAACATTAATTATTTCTGAAAAACCCAAAGGGATTTATCGATGTTCTATGAGAAAATCCTTATGAACTGGGGAAATTAATGGAAATTTGTTTATAACAGGCCGAAACTTTTGCTGATGTGGTTCCTAATAGATTTGACGGTACAGATTGCCCGTCAAATCGCAGAAATTGAGCTTCAAGTAAGATAATTTGCTGAAACGTAGTGCAAAAACAAAACCAACATTAGGTAGAAATATAATGTTTACAAAAATAATCAAAGCACATATTTCAGAAGAATTTTTGCAATATGAAAAGGTCTGCCGCCCTCGCAAATGCCAAAAAAGGCTAGAATGACAAGAAATTAGGGAATGGAGAGAACATCTATCACAGAAAACACCAAATACGACCAAGACTTATAGTCTCGTGAAATGAAAATAAGTGGAGAGGTATGCGTTATTTACAATGGTTTATAAGAGATAGACATAGAAGGTGAACTGAAGCGTACATCTTGTATACATTTTGATTTTTGAAAGGTAGCAAAAGAGAGAAAGTGAGAGGATTGAAGAAGGCATAAGTTTCTCAATGACCATTAAAAATCTACGTTTATGTTCGCTAAATGCGGAGAAACTGTAAAAGATCCTCGGATTAGTAAAAAGCGAATAGAACATTCCATAAAAGAAACAAATCGTAAAGAAGCACAACCTCAGATAGATGAATGTATGAGAGAAAGGAATTAGCTAATTTTATGGTAGAAATGCGGAGGACTAGGCAGTTTTCGAGGTGAGGACGGATGAATGGGAGGGGCCCCATTCGACGACTATTGTATAACCTGTTTTGGGTACACTGCTCGGCTCGCCAGAGTATAAACTGTCGGCTCGAATTACGCGGATGACGATGCAGTTCTAAGGATCGGCCGCCACCTCCTCCCGCCCTCTCTCCTCCTCAGCACACGGAATTTGCATACGTGGCGGGCGGATCGGACCTAGAGCCTACTCCGAGTCACAAACAAGGACAGATGTGCCGCTCAGCGAACAAAAGCCGAGAAAATGATTTATGATGCTATCGACAGTTCATGGCGCTGCACGGTCAGGCTGTCATCTGTCGGTGAGGGCCTCTTGTTAGGGGGGAATTTGGCGAAAGGACCATTTACATGGTCCGCAATTTTCAACAAAATCATAAAAATCACTGCAATCAGGTGGAACAGAGCAACAAAATTCGTCAAAGTGCTACTTATTCCAGGATCAAGACTCGGCTTTCGTAGCTGGCTCTGGAAACATAGGTACAACCAATAAGGCAGATCTACATATTTCCTCCTGGTGATGTCAAAATATGCTCCAGAAGGCCCACTTAGTCCTACACGGCGAGAACTTCACTAACCCACCTTCTAAGCTCTCCAGTTCTGCCTTCAATAGATCCCAGATATCCATTGCCTGCACCGAACAACTATCCAAGCTATACTCGCTACGGAAAGCAAACCAGGCTAACTCCTGCTGTACTCCTATAATGTACTTTGAAAGGCCCTACACTGACCATACAGTTAGGAATTCATGCAAAGGACTGTGTGTGCATTATGCGCTTGGAATGAGCGATGAGAGAAAGTACTGAGTGCTCCGAAACATGGCACCAACAAAGACTTTTTGACGCCCGTGCCAGATGTCCGCAATTTAAATGTATGCAAAGGCAGATCGACCGTTGAATTAAGCGAAGGGGGGGGGGGGGCGTTAGAGGGGGTTCAGCACGAAGGAGAAGTGATAATTTTGCTCCATAGAGTAGAATTTCTCCTGAGGTTGCCTTCTCTTTGAAATTATAGATATGTACAGTAGTTCTCTTCCTTGTATAAGACAAAAACCCGGATGCATTAGCTTTGCGAACTATGCTGACGATTCCGCGAGAATCTTGCGTATTGGATGCAGTCCAAAAATTGTTAAATACTGTCTCGTTGCTGTAGACTTGGCTCCTGTCCAACATGATGAATAGAAACATAAAGTGTTAAGTAAACCACTATTAAGCGGAGGGTTGTTCTATATTTACAACAAGTACGTTGAAATTTTTAAAACCTGTTATCAAATCTCTCAAAAAATGTAGTAGAACTCTAAGAAGCAAAAGGATGACGACATTACTATACAACAACTATACTGATGAACAGAGAACTTCAGGAAGCATGAAAAACTGAAGTAGGAATGTCACGATAAGGTCAGAAAACTCAGTTTTCCGGACTATAAACAGAAGATGATGGAGTTAAACGACTAGTTCCACTGCATAAAGCGATCCCATAAAACGCAGTGAATGTTGCGCGGCTAGAGGGTCAGCGTGAGGCTATCGTAGTTGATCGTAAACGTGTATTTTACGAGCTGCCACATTATTGCGTGCTCGACGCGCTAAGCGCATCTTGCGCACCATGCGTGACCGAACGCAGAACAATGACCCTAGAGTCAGTCCACAATTGAGGACTTTAAAGCAAAGTAAAATAAGCTAGTAGCTGAGGAGACTGATAGGAAATGATAAGAAACATCCCAATGTGCAGTGTACTGTACCTATGAATACTGTACTGTATAGAGGGTAGAGGAAAGTTCAAATACCCAAATCAAAAAAAAAATGAGGAAGACTTGAAGATGTGCTGTAACCAAGACCGAAGTGAAAGGCTCACTAAGCCTATGGAAGGGCTTAAAGGCCTGAGCTCACTACATTTTGCTGTGAAGATTGATAAAGCTTAAGCCAAACTATCTCTAGCGCAGAAAACGTTGCAAACTAGTAATCGTTAGTTCCACGAAGAGCCGTTATCAGCGGGTCTACTTCAAGGCTGTTCACCTCGAAAAAGAACGTACAAAAACAGCTGAGTGAGTGCTTATCGCTGACCGATTAAGGTCGCAACATCGAAAGGTACATGGCCAAATGTTGCAACGCAAAATAAACACAAAATTGCAGAACAACAAGTAAGGAAAGTCTGGAAGAGAACGAGAAAGCTGGTAGTCATTGATGGAGCACTCTAGATGATAGGCGGACCGGCCGATGTCGCCGAGTAACGGTGACAGAGCAACAGGGAACTATTGCGGGGACACTGGTAGCCTTAATCGTTTCTGCGGGTTTCCATGGAATTGCTTTACTACCGTAAAATAACTTTGGGTAACCAGATACGCGGAGCAGACGAGCAGAGCCACGCGAATCGCCTTCGGCACAACCCCGGGGCGCAGCCCTAATGTCGGGTGCTGAGTGGATTTGCAACAGGCAAACGGCGACTGGCCAAGAGTGAGAAACGAAGCGCATCCGAGTAGAGATCAGGTGCGGGCTGGGGCCTGGATTTAAGTCCTTTGACTGGGATTGGGCTACAAAACTCAGTAGCAAGACTTGGAGAAATTCATTGACTCGACGAAAATGTGGAAAACCTATTAAAATCAAAACGGAGAATTCGCCAAAGGACCACTTCACAAATCGTTTCACTTCTCAAACGAACGTAACCTTCCAAACTACCCTTTGCGTGCAGTAATATGATAGAAATGTGCGGAAATCCAAGCGCTCGGACTTTTCTGAGAGGTAATGCGTGTCTGAGGACCGTACTATCAAGGTAGCCATTAATTACCGTGGCACACCCGAGAAAGGGCCGTTGTGCGGCCGTTACCAGCTCCACAAACTGCCATCGGCCAAAAAACTGGTTCGGCGTGTGAGCACTGTGGCGAACAGGCGGCGTTGTTCTGGGTCAAGCGGCGGTGGCCTCCTCGCACACGCATGCCCGAATATCCAAGCTGACCAGGGCGGGCGAGTCAAATAATGAGATTCTATCTCTTTGCCTCGTCGGTCCCAAGGGACAATCGATGCTGCTGTTGGGAGCTCGGCATACTGTAGGTGAACACCACACGACGCATACCCCACACGGGCGTTCCCCCTCCCCGCTCGGCCCTCAACCAACACCACCGCCACCATCCTGTCTCTGAGAAGCGCAGACAGAAGCGCAACTACGGTACTTATCACGGGGCCTCAACCAACCAGCCTCCTCGGCTCCCTAGCTATACACATCCGCTTCACGAAGGACGTCACTGCTGGCCAAACAAATTCTAAAAACCCAATGAGATAGAAAAATCATCAGAAGGGATAGTTCGCGACGCTGTGCCAGAGCTGGGCTAGGGTTGAACTGGGGAGATTTTACACCTTCACGGGCGCAATCACTTCACTCCGTGTTACAATGGCAGAATAGTGACATTTTTCTAGCAAGTTAGTGAGCTTCTTGTTCAGGTCAGAGTTTTTTCAGTTAAATTTCCTATTTTTCTTGCCTTTTTTTCTTGCAGATTGCATGATTTTGTCCATCAGTAGGTTTCAGTGCTTAGATGACATGTGATGCGTTATTTCTGTAGAACTTCTTTCGTTATTATTAGGTGAGAGTTTCACGCATGAGAAGAATGATTACTCAGGAAATAAATGTATTTAGCTTAGCTGCTTGTTTGTATGAATTTGTTGGTCTAGCAGGAAAATGCGAAAATAAGGGATATGATACCTATTTCCTTGTTTAGATGGTTGTCTCGCAGTAAATACTTAATAGGTGGGGTTGTACTGTCGTTTCCAAAAATTCACGGCCATAGGGACCTCAGTGTGTCTGCAGTATTTTTCTGAGATTTTTATGATGTGGTGTGCATCAAACGTAATTCTCCCACTCGTTATTCATACTCATATTTACAGCTACGCAATGAAATTCATGAGGCTGTGGAACGGTCAAAACTCTTTTTCTAGGAGGAATACTAGCCGATCGGGATTCGCAAGAACCATCTGTTATCTAAGATTTTCATTACATCGAGGAGTCGCCTAGGAAATGACGAGTTGTGAGCGGAAACCACGACTATTCGTCTTTTGCGCACGTAAGCCATCAATAACTCGTGACAGAAGGGAACAGCGGCAGAATAATGGATAACATTGTGTGGTTATGAACGGAAACCTGGGGTCAGCATGAGCGAGGAATGATCAGATTAAAGAAGAGGTGGACTACAAGGGAGGAAACATGAGAACAGATAAGATTAGAAAACTTAGACGATGGTGACAACTATGAACTTTGAGGAATTCGACGCCAGTAAAAGACAACCGGCTGGCGTGGGGAGAAAGCAGAGAAGGAATTGCAAAAATTGACGGACTACATATGAAGAAAAGCCTTCGCACCAAGGTTTGTAATAGGGCCTTGCCCAGTTATACGGATAACAATCTTAATACTTTCACCTACTTATATTAATAGACTAGTAGCCAAATAACAGGTGGATCAAGAAATGAGGACATAATATGGGAAGACAAGACGAGGTAGTCTGCGCTGCTCATTGGCCAATCAGAGCGAGTGCGAGTGACAGACTCAGCCAAGAATCCTGAGCAAATACAGTTCAGCTACAAAAACAAATCCCAAGCAGCATTTAATAACCCAGCAAGAACCGGTAACTTCTGAGACGTATTTGTACACAAAACGCCCGAGAAAACACGGGAGCTTAAAGAACTTCAAGAAATTAAAGATTAAGAGCAAGTAAACGGAACCACTGAACTGTCTGTGACTATTCGTATTGGCACCAAACACAGAAGAGCAGCCGCATCGCCGTTAGCATAACTCACTAAGGGTGACTTATACAAGCCAGAACTGTCGGATTCGGGCTGTAAACCCGGCGGACAGTTGTGCGGGCCGGCGCTGGAGCACATATGTCGCGACGAGAATGAACAACGCACAGCGACAATAGCACGCTATGTGACGCCTCAAAATTTTGGGAGGATCACTGTCTCATTAGAGAAGAATTATGAAGGACGTAGATGGTTATGAGGTAAAAATGGGATGTGACAGGGGGTAAACAGTAGTTGGCAGCAAAAAGAGCAGGAGTAAGTTTCTTTTCATTTAAATTCTGTGGCGACAACATTGCCAAAATATTTGAAAAAAAAAAACCCAACCGATCCCTTTGAAATTGCCCGGATACTTGTAAACCGGTCAGTTTACTTGTAAACTCACTCTTAGGTATCATTTCTTCTTTATTTTGGCACAGTGACCCTATGCTTTTTTTTAATGAATCATCTTGCAAAGATGACAGATTTCCTAGAAAATAAGGTTCCAGGCAGAAAGAGGTGAAACAGAAACGAACAAGGGGTGAGTGACTTATAGCAAATCTAATGAAGGGCGAGTGACTTACAGCAAATCTAATGAACCTTCCATTTATAAATTTTTAAATCATAATTGTTACATTGTGACATTATTTATTACTCTGTTCAAGGAAGATGTTAAAAAGAATAGTTTTCATTGTGTACATATGAGTAGAAGTCAGTACTAACATTCCATTCAATGGTATCATAACGAGTTGAAACTGCACCATTACCTTGTTAGTAACTAGTCATCCTAATGATGGCAAATCGTTGGAAGGTAGCAAAGGAGTTTATGGTGGGTTCATTTTTTGCATCGTTCCGAGAGAGGTGTGCCGTTACCACTCGGACTTTGAATCTCCTAGCCCTTATGGAACTTCGCAGGTGGAATATGGAGTATGGAATTATATGGAATAATCGAGGATTGCAGCATTACTCCCACAGGA
>KN730352.1:0-10390 GCA_000816745.1 Ancylostoma duodenale | reverse complement strand
GCGTACGCCACTGCCGTAACTACGCTTAGCACTTTTAATTACATATCAGTTCAATTTAATGTCATCGTGTACTTACTAATATATTTGACTAGTCTAATTTAATATTATCGTTCATAATCGATTTCTGCGTTACTACGATAGCGCTGGACAGGGATTCCAGCACGCGGCGCGGCTGCGTTGCGGCAAATGTCCAAGTCCACGAATTCGTCAGCTCCACCGACGCTCACTGCACATACCAGGGCTGTACATAGCAGAATAACGAATTAGGCACTATTTCTACTGCTATGCCCTGAGGATATACTGGTTTCAATCGCTGCGGCCGCGGCGTCACTGGTTTTGGCGCTTATTGATTGGATGGCAGCAGCATCAGCGACACGCCATCCTCGATCAATACGTACTAAAATCAATACCGCGACGACCGCAGCGACCGAAACCGCTACACTCCTCGGGTAGTATAACAACATCGTAAGCACGCACCAATGTGATTCTGTTCCCCTCCGCATCCAAAATATCATCCGGCTCCTCTTCCACTAGTCGACATCGGAGGCTTGGCTTCGACAAGATCAGTGCAGCCATGTATTTGTAATGTGATTCGATATCAGCCAGCATGTACTGTGCAATACCTTCGTCAAAAATCTGCAAAAAGAGAAGAAGTTATTCCGTAATCGTTGAGAATATCTATACCATGGAGGATAGGGCCAGTCGCACCGCTGACGCAACTCTGACGCACGCGTTTACGGCCGCGCGCTCTTGAAACTGAGGATGTACATGCCGTGTTGACCGATCTTCATGGGAAATCATTCGCAAATGAATGCGTGCTTCTGACGCTCGGCTGATGCACGCAGCTACTATAAATTGCCCTTATACTGTTGTTCATAGAATAAGTTATTACCTTTATCGACCCGTCGTGTTCCCAGTTAGGATCCCATCGTTCCACAAACAGGAGAAGGCGAGAGGTGTCGAATTCGGGGATAGTGGGTCGGATCAGCCTCGTCGATACGTCCTTTTCTCGTCCCATCTGTAAGCAAGGAAGTATTTCTCGGATGAAACACGCAAATCTTTTCCGTATTAGAGGCGTTCTTGGATAAATAACCTGACAAGACGAAATAGCGATTGGTGCCGGGACCGAAACTCGTGTTGCGAAAGTACTAAAACTATAGGAAACGTCAGCAGTCGGGACTCATGCACTTGCTGCGCAGCACTCTGGCATGGACTACCTCGTCATTCTTTTTCAGCAGTTAGCCGCGCCGCAGGTGACAAGACGCGTGCGTGTGGGTCCAGGCGGCTGACACCTACTGGCTACTACACTACTGGTGATTTCAAAACATTTTATTGCCAATATCACCACTATTATAATTATCGTACTATCGATAGAGAGAAAAGAATAGTATGTAGAAAATGATCAAGGCATGAAAAACGTACAAACCCTGTGAAATAGCCACATGAGAACTGTGCAAGGTCGTGCAGTGAAAACTGAAATTAGGGGAAATTCGCATGCAAACGGAACAAGTACACGCATAAATTCTACGACAGTATAAAAGCATTAGGAGTGGAAAGGAAGTGCGTCGCGGTCGAGAAGCGGTCGTCTTTAATCGATATCGATTTTTCTTTGCTACACAGGCATATGGGGCGTGTTTGTTGGCAAAGCCTTTAGAGCGAAAAAAGAGAACGAAAACTGGCCTCCATTCACAATTTAGAGCTTTTCCTGCCGCCCAAACCCATTGCTTAGAAGATAAATCTCACAGAAAATGAGGAAATAAGAGTGCAATGAAGGCAAATATAATAGTTAAAATTGAACCGAGAGGAGCTGGGGACCAGTTCTCGCTTTTGCCTTGTAAGATTTTTGTGGTATTCATGCAAGACGAGGCAATATAAAAAGCTGAGAAGTAAATGGCAACAAAGGGAAATGTGATGATATCCTCGTTGGAGTCCACAAAAGCAGGAAAACATAAAAACAGGAAAAAATCTACCTCGAAGCATCTACCACAGCAGAAAATAACAAGGGATAGGAGGGTTCTGAGAGAAAAGCTGGTTAAATCCTACATTTTTGCATTTGTTTAGTTGCGTACAACGACAAAATTGCTGAAACCAGCTGTAGGAAGTGCCTTGACGCGGTAATAAAAAGAGTAGGAACGATGTTCGGGCGGTGTTCACACGTCTTATTACGACACACCCTCACGGCACTCGTGCATAGCATTAGATGCAGCGAAGCATATAAAAATATGCGCATATGCAATGAGAAAAAGCTGTTCCATCGATGTAGTTCATATTAGGAACGTTTGCATACATATGCGAATTTATAGAAGCTGGAAAAATCCTATGAAGTGTCTAATATTGTGCATTCTACGCGTATACTATATATTTTGTATAATCATATGAATATATATGTTATGTTAGAGCTGAGGTATTTGAAAACCTCTCTGTTCCAAATAGAGATACCACTATTTAGCCCCTCGCCCCGTTCTCACCTGCGATGGGATAAGGAATGCTTCTAAAAATGGCAGAAATATTCTATCCTCATTTTTATCTTCTTTACCACAAGTTTTTAACCACTCAATTTTCAATTATTCTCAAAACTTCCAATAATTTGAGTCTTTGAAACAATTTTGCAAGCATCATTTAGATTATCCAGGGTGAACGTGTTGACGCCCGTGTCAGCGATGGGTAAAGATTTTGTGGCATTAACGAGTTTATGTACCTTGGGTAATCTCAACTATGCTTCTTCTTTTTATACCCCCACCCCCTCCGACCCTTGCCACGTGAGCAACCACTTCTAGCAGAAAAAGCTATGGGAAAATAAATAACAACGGAATCTAATAGAAAACAGAAATGCAGGAAATGGAAGTAGAAAATTTAAAGGAATTAAAAGCAGTAATGCTAAGTGCATGAGGAAAGGGACACATGAGATAACATAGAAAATTGAACAAAGTCAGAAATACTACAATGCGTGAGAGGAGGCAGACGGTTGGAGGACACCTGTGTCACGACAGAGAAAGCTGGAAGGAAAGTTCCCGGGAAACGAACTAACAGAAGCAGCTGAGTGGCTTCAAATGTCCCAAAAGCTCCGCCCCCATGCAGATCATTGAAATGATTACTAGTAAAACCAAGCTGAAGGACTCTCAGATGACACAAAGTGCCGAACTCGTGAAAATGTCAAAGAAGCAACTCAAGAACTTCAGGAACTGTGGAGTGCACCAAGTAACCGACACTTGCATGCAATGATCCACATCTGTGTTAACAAAAAAAAAACGGTTAAGAAGGAATTTTACAAGGGCTATAAAATGAAAGTGTTCGTATCTAAAGGGTGTGCCTTGTCATTGGCAGATGTAACAAACATGGGAGATAACATCCTGGTGACAGATATGTAAAATAGCAGAGTTAACGATAATCCTAAATTAAGATGCTTTATATGGCGAAAATCGCCTTAACTGACAGAGCAATGTGACAAGGATTGATGTCAATATACGGTTTATAGAAACACTGAACACGATACGGTAAGCCCTTTCATTTCCATAAATCTCCTCTAGTACCTTGCCATATATTATTCTGGTCTCTTAGTTATTAGTCTCTTACTAAAATTATTCAGTATTTGTCTACCTATCCCCCTCCCCTTTCCTCCCAAAATCGATTCGTGTTTCTGTGAAATTGTCCCATAAAATAGATAAAAATATTGATTTGTTTTGCTTCCAAATTTTCGCTCTAATTTCTTTGAAAAAAAACACCATTTTTACTGTTGCCTTTATTTTTGACTATCTTCCAATACTACTATCACCTTTAGTTATACTATTACTTCAAGCTAAAGGCTGAGAATTTTTAGCTTTTAAATTCTGATAGATCCGCCCATTTTTTGCAAGAAGCCCCAATTTTCCTACATTTTTTCCACTTCTGGATCTCCGAGGAATCCGCACCATGTGAACGCCTACAATTCAAATTTTCAAAGGATTGTCGAAACCAAAGATCAAAGCACAGTAAAAACCCCGACGTCGAAAAACTGGAAAACTATGTAGTTAGTTGTAGGCATGTTTTCAGAGCTAGAATTTTCCATGGAAAAATATGGAAAATGAACCACTGACCAAACGAAAGAGTAATTTGTTATGCCCCGAAAATGGGGGTCATTTGGCTTTCAGATTTCTTCCAGAAAAAATATCGACGATCACTATTATGCATTTACAATCGATTTCGGCAACGATTTCACGTGTGACTCCGGAAGAACCCTAAGATTAGTCAACTATCCCAACAATCGAAGTAAACTAAAGGTCATGCGCAGGTCCAGGAAGTGTATGAACTGGA
Organism: Ancylostoma duodenale; assembly: GCA_000816745.1. Taxonomy (NCBI): domain Eukaryota; kingdom Metazoa; phylum Nematoda; class Chromadorea; order Rhabditida; family Ancylostomatidae; genus Ancylostoma; species Ancylostoma duodenale. The sequence continues at coordinate 6,100 of KN730352.1, read as the reverse complement.
CGAACCACACCCTACCCTTCAGAAGAACTACGCCACGAACAATAACTAAGTGGAAGATACAGCCATTATCCGGGCGGGCACTAAGCAATCGTGAGCAAACACGGCTATCCAATTTCCACCTGCAGTCGTTTTTGTTCGGATATGTCGAGCTCATTGACGTCGCTAACAACTTTGGATGGCTTCTTTTCGAGGAGTTTGAGTGGTGGCGCAGAAGTGGAATCAGCGCGGAGCTGGAAGTGCTTTTCCACTCTGGAAAAAGGCAATCGTGCTGGTTTCCATACCCTGTGGGATGAGACGGGAAGGATTTGCTGGAGATTAAGAGCTTAGATCGATTAAATTATAGGACTGAACTTAATAAGCTTAAAGTGGGTTCCTGTGGATTCTCCGGCGGAAATTTTACAACCTTCAACATTCTGGTTTTTCTAAAGTGATTTTCGAAGCATCTACGGACTTTTTCAGACAAACGATAACAACTACTGCCCTAGCGTTGAAGAAGAATCTTCTCCATTATATATGTTGGCCTACAAGTACTCCAAAAAGTGATGATTTCTAAATGCAGAAGGAAAAAACAGGAATTTGCAAAAAAAAAAACAGAAAAGTTCCGATTCCTGACAGCTTCTATTTTGGATACCTATCTACCCGGTACCAGTGGATCCAAAATTTCTGCAGACCCCTACATCCGAACTAAGGCATGTTAGAAACTACTGGGTAATCTCATTCATTCAAGACGTGGACTTTAGTTTTAGAAAAAAATGTGTCATCATCACCAAACGTCCCGAAACGCGTTAAAGGACCTTTTTTTGAGAAATCTTAACAATACAGTATAAACTCGACAGGATCGCGTTGAGAAAAATGAGTTATTCCAGGAAGGAAAGGGAAATCGGAAGAAAAGACGCGTCAACCATTCCATACCCCTGAAGACAAAGCCGCGCCGCACCACCTACGCAGCGCGGCAAACCATCTAGGTGCTTTGCATCGTAGGTGTCGTAGGTGTGATAAGAAGCAAATGAAGTTAGGTGTCGTAGGTGTGATAAGAAGCAAATGAAGTATGTTGTTCCCACTGCTTATTGAACACACGGATATGAATAACATATCTAGCCGTGGAGAAGGCGAGCAAAGCAGTTCCCCCGATTAGGTTCGAGAAGCAGAACGACCAAATGGTCTAACGTGCAGCGTAGGTGGAGCGCAGCGGTTTCGTTTTCAATTGTGCAATGAAGACCGACACCAGGTAAACCTTACTGCTTAGAGTATACCCAGACTGCACCTGTCGTCGTCACAATTGTTGGCTATAGAGATCGACTCTAATGACGTCACGATCTCCATGATGATTTCAAGTTGATCAGCTGAGTTTGTTGTGAGAAGATCGAGGCTATCTTGCTCTTTATCGGATGCCGACGCACTCTTTACACTTCAGTGACCGCTATATAAGTAGATGCCTCTACCACAAACTCAGCTTTTCTGTTTTCTTTTGTTTCCATTTTATGATTTTTGTGTCTCGTTGCTTTGCTTCCTATTTGGGGTTTAATTACCCAAGTTTGAGGTCATAAATCGTCTACATTGCTTGTCTACATTGGCGATGGCTGCGATCACTACTAACACTGAAAAGAAGCGGAGAAATGCGGAAAAAATCTAATGTGACGGTCAATACGCATCATTACCATTATCGCCATAGCTCTGTCACTTCAGGAAACCACTTTTCTTTCATATCAGTTCAACGAAAACGAATCTCCAGCAATAACGAAATGTTCAGAGAAAGGCCACTTATCACCAACAACCTAGTGTATCCAACGACAGAGTACGTGTCCTAACAAAGAGCAAACCAGTCGCGAGAGTAAAATACGGCAGCGGGAGGTCAGAGTAAATAATGGGAGAACAATGAGAACGTGGCGTACGGAAAAGCTACGAAAAGCTTTTATTCCGAAATTTGTGGAAAACTTTGGGGGGCGGAGCTACATCACGTCCAAACTTGTAAGAAACGTCTGATATGTTGGAAGATGACGTGAAGTATGCTTGGAAAAAACTGAAAATCAGGTGACCTATCAAAATTACGTTGTTTACGTTGTTTTATTGTGATGATACTATGACAGGTAGGAAAATCGACACTTGCGGGGGAAAAGGGCGTGGCTACTCGAAATTATGATATACAAAGCGAGATAATTAAATTTCAGAAAAATTAAAAGAGTAACTCGTACTCCACCTCTTGACTTCATACTTATTTCAATTCTTTTTGTAGAAAGTAAGAAAGATTAAGCAAAAAAGCATGATACATAAAAATTGGAGTAAAATGAAAAAAGTGAAGAAATGGGAGTTTCAAATAAGGGTTGTAAGGCAAGAGCTACAAGATTTTATCCAGAAACTCAGCGCTACTATAGGAAATCCATTTATTTCCTGAAATTTATAGATGGCATCCAAAGAATTCCATGAATTCTTCTGGAAACCTTCCCCAAGATAAGTGCTCTTGAAGTGTTCTCGAAAAGTGAAAGGAGAGAACAAGTGTAACCCAGCCGAATTTCTCGCACTTAACGGAATCAGTGACCGCACTCGCAGTACAAGAGCACTGACTTTGCGTTCTTCACTTCCTAGTTTCCTAATACGTATGTGGTACGTCTGTGACCTAGTTTATTTCCGGAATTGCAGAAAAAAAGTGACATGGGTAAAGTGACGTCCTGGAGTGAAATGCGTAGTCAGCCTTCCATTTCCAGGGTCTCAAAACATGGAAGAAAAATCAGTGATGCCTTGATTGGACTGTAAGCTGGAGTTTTGCCAGTCTAAAATCTCTTTCATTTGAGGAAAATTGTGATTAAAAAACACTATGAGTAGGAAACTCATGCTCGAAAATCGAAGAAATAAAGGAAAATCAATGAAGAAGTAATTCCATAGCAAATTAAACTCCCCTCCCGCACCTCCACCCCCCCCCCCCCCATCCATGAGAAAGGAAAAGAGAACAATATATCTTTTGAAGCTTCTCTATAATTAAAAAAATAAATAAAGACGAGTTCTTACATTTGAGGGGGTCATATACTTTGTAGTCTTCTTGTACTAGTTGTAGCTACCGTCCTCCAACAGGCTTCTATTCAAGTTCACCGTTCGAGATTTAGTTAATAGCATGAGTTTTGATGGCACACCTCTGTAGCGATGTATTAAATAAATAAATATGTTTTACCTTGATCCTTAGAATTTTTTTTTAAAAAGAGGAGAAAGAGATGTTGGCGAGAATTCGGGTTTGAGGGGAACCAATTAGTATTCTTTCATTCTAAACGCATTCGAAACGCACTGGAAGGACCACAAACTTTTCTAAGCAGAAAATTCTTTAGAAAATCTAGAAGACGAACGGGTCCTGCTATTCATTCGATCGTTACCAGCGAATGAAATTGATAGCCTTTAATTTTGACAAATAGCATGTCCCGGATTACTTTTAGTAATACTGCACTGCAACGCAAAATAGGTTACAATTATCAGCCGAAACTGAGGACGAGCTCGGAAACTTAGGTATTTGAAGACTACATAATCCAGTGGAGTTACAAAACGAATGATTTATCTGATGATGCGCTTGGATGAGCTCGTCAGTCTGCTTACACTTCAACAAATCCCAAACATTAAAGGCACTGTCTCACATCAGGCACACTGACCGAGAATTCGATCAAATCCTCGGCCGGTGTACGAGGTGTCTCTCACCTTTTATGGGCAGGCCACAATGCGAACACCGGTGCGATCAATGAGATCAACTGATCTGTATGGGAAGACATGCCGCTTCCTCGCCGAGAAACTCGTCCGCGCCAAGTTGAATTGGTCCCTCGAAAACGGGTTTCTGACAATTTTATCAAAAATCATGTACACAGTTGAACTCAGCGTGTCTAGCTGGTCCAGATTCTGTTGATACCTCAGAATCGAAAATGAGGTGCAACACTGCCTTTAAGGTCAACTAAGGACCTGCCACTCGTTTCTTTTGGAGCCTGTCCATGGAAGAAACAACCCTTGAAGGCCTGGACATTGGTGATCGAAGAACAGCTGCTCATGACAGCACTGAACAAACACCGGAGCAGTCGTCTGCAAAGTCGACAGGAATATCGGACAAAGTGATTTTCCTATGAATTAGAGGAGACTGTCAGAAAATTCTTGATTGATGGGTCCACCAGTTTTGATATCGGTCTGAGATCGCTCACTATATATAGGACAGAAAACGCGTAAATACAAAAACTCATATCTTTATATTGGTAATATTTCATTACATATACATAGTTTAAGAAAAACTAACCAAAAGCTATTCAAAGAATAAGTAATGTTGCCAACCATACAGTCCAAAAATTACTCGGAATGAAAAAAGAATATGGAATCCAGAAGAAAATCGAGAATTTGAAAAAAAGGGGACTTCTCCATTACGAAGAGGCAGTCATTGTATGCCACGGCACATGACGCGAACTTCACTAAAGTGACTAATAAAACGTGTGCTGTTCTGCACAACATGGAAGAAAAAACGCTTGCACGTGTCAATCACTAAAGATAACAAATTCCTTAGTTGAAGTATGTTCCACTCCAGAAAACAAAAAAAAAGAACGGAAATAAAAAAGACATTAGCCCACTGACTAACTTGTGGCTCATAAGCGAGCAGCGATTTTTCACCGCGTTGTCCAATTAAGTTTTTTATTTATTCATGCATCAGGATAAGCTAAGCTCACTTTTCAGACGAAACGCAAAGAAAACAACAAAGAGAATCCCAGATCCAAACGGGCAAAAATAGTTCAAATAATTCCAGGCGGTAATTTAAATAGTAAGTAAGGCAGTAAGCATTTGAATAGTTCACCTGATCCATCAATGAGCTCTTATGTTCTTATCGATTTTTAACAACATTAACCAAATAATATTTATGAAGCAACAAAATCATAGAAATAAATTTGAGAGATCCAAATTACCTACCACTTTTACAAAGTAGGAAGAGAGGTACGGGTTTGATAACGATGTCTACGATCCTTACACAGGTGCTTTCTTTGAATTCTACAGAATTTTATGAAGTTCTGGCAACGTGAACCAGAAGAGGAAAAGTTAGGATTTGTGCTGATACAAGTTCACACGCAATAGTATTGACAAACACGATAAGGAATAGCATTTGAGTGTGAAATTGAAAATACAAGCGTTTTTGAATCTCGGAAGTGGTCATAGTAGATTCTGCGACAGGTTCAAGGAAATGCAGGAAACGGAAACCACAAACAATCACAAAATGCCTCGACCTCACTGAAAGCCTAGTGCCGGACCAGTTTTTTTTTCGGTGGCGTAAGCCGCTCGCGACGGAAGTGCGTGAAAACTCGCGAGAAATGCGGCACTGATTCAGCAACAACGATAATCTCGAGCACATGCCCCAAAGGGCATTCTATTCAGTGTGGTCCATTGTTGACGTGAAACATGTTCCTCAGTGAGAAAAAATGGGAAAAAGAGGAAAACGTTGCGTGCCAAGACACTGTTCCGGCAAACTTGGGTGAAAGTGTTCCTAGGAGGACAAGCGCTAGTCATCAAAGGAATTTTATTGATTATTTATTGAAGTTTTATTGATTATTTTATTGATTTTATTTTATATGTTAATAATGTTAAAAGCTCAAAACCAGAGCTGTTTTGTAGGCGTATAGGGACGAACCAATGACCAAGAATACATAAAAGATGTATAATAGAAGCTCAAGGGTTGTCACTACACATAAGATCGAATAAAATCCAATAACTCAATTTTAGTTATCCATGCAGACCCGGAAATTTGAAATATCCGAAAAGCAGAGGAGTCTAAAATGCCTCCTTATCATCCGTAGGGGAATGTATCGTTCCCTATTTTTCAAACAACCGCGCTATCGACTTATTCAAAATCGAATTTTCGAATTTCGAATAGGTCGATAACTATCTATTGCATTATTAGATCCTAAATATAGTTGTTACCATAATTTTAGGCCACCATGTGAGAAAAATATTGGCGTTAGAACGAAATCTTACCAATCATTTAAGCCATCAATTCTCCATTTTCTCCCCTTGTCATCTCTACTGTCAGACCAATTTGTCAAACAACTCAATGGGGTATCAATCGCAAGCAAAAAAAAAAAAAACTGTCAACTGAAGCATGGTT
>KN730351.1:3192-14443 GCA_000816745.1 Ancylostoma duodenale | reverse complement strand
CATTCTCTACTTAGTATTTTTACGAGGACAAATTAGTTGGCAGCGTCATATATTGTCACGACAGTGTCCAGAGAACTTTCGACATTCAGACAGCTTAGTTAATGTCAGTGGTTGTGTGTTGGTTGCTTGATTGACGGCGGAGATGTGTTTATTTGGAGGGGCCACCCGTCGCCCCTTCGTGGGATGATAACACACACCGAAGAAGATGGTGCGCCGAGCCTTCCATCTTCTGCCTCTTATCGGCTTGTCTCTCGTTTTTGGTGAGCGCTTTTCAACGTCCTCCACGTCGACCACGATTCCCTGAAGTTCAGGCGCTGCATCCTTGTCGAATGGCTCCAAAAGCGATTTTCGGCAGTCACTCGCCAGCCGCAGTCGTGATCCTGCCACACAGAGGCCGTCGTTGTTCAGTGATGAGGAGGAGTATGACGAGGACGACGAGGAGGTACTCGCTTCCAGAAGTGGCGTTGTTCGCTGCTTAGGTGTGTTACCTTGCAGATCATGGGCTCCGTCTTCACTCAGTTCCTCGCCGATTCTGAGACTCAGATGATTCTTGACATGGACTTCTTCAAGCACTTTTTCAACTACGCTGAGGCATACAGGTCCGGAAGGGTCTCGCAAGTTATTATGGCTTTCGCTAAGTTATCAATAGAGACGAGTGATAGTCACGTAGGGTGCCTGCCTTTCATACTGAAATTTTCATCTACGTACGTACCTTGTACTTTTACTTCTTTAATGAACCTTCGTGGCGCATGGTTAAAAAAAACGGGTAGAGTAACAGAAAACTCTCATGAGAAAAAACCAACACGAGTAGGTGAACAAGACGACTTCCATGAGGCTGTAGCTCCTTTTTGAATTTCTGCTACTATCCGAAGATCGCATTAGTCTGGACAAATTTAACGTTCTCATTGTCCTGCTATATATCGAGGTACGAAGACCTACCCCTATGAGATTCTTCTAGGATGAGTCGAGCGTGCTGGAGTTCTCCATTATCTTGAAAGCACGCGGAGCATAGAGGAAAGGTGCTCAAGCGAGCAACGAAGGAAGTTCTGTCTATGATTTACGGTTTCGCGCTCGCTCGCTCAAAATTGATAAGAAGTTTGCATGGGCAGCGGATTTGCGGAAGTCAGTAGGAGGGTGGAATCTCATATCTATCTTTGCGCTTGTCGGTAGATATGCGCGAGTGTACAAAGCAAATTGCAGCATTAAAGAAGAAGAAAGTGAATTTATTTAAACAATTCTATCATGGGCTAAGGGTTAAGTTTACAAGGCTAGCAATGAACACTAGGATTCTGACAATCCTTCGGATATTTATCTTCAACCGCCTTGGTCTTTATTTTGTGGCATCCGACTCTGCACTCTACTAAAACGTTGTTTAGGCACGGCGCTGAAGAAGGAAATCTGGATCTTATGCGATATGCAGTGAAATTCGTGGACAAGCTGAAAGAGTTTGATGTCTCTTCAGGTAGGGATGACCGTTCTCTTGGGATTTCAGTATCTCGCTGCGAAGAAAGATAAGCCAAGGTTCCTTTTGCTACGTGCTTATCATTTGCTGATTAGCACAAAAGTGCACATTGCAACAAGCTGCACTCAGTGGACAAAGAGGTAGAATCAGTCGCATTTGATTTCCGTAAGGTTGTTCCGGATCATTTCTTTGTGGGCTTGTACGAAAACAATACCCTGTGAATGTAGCGAGTAAAGGATCTATTTTTTATAATGATCGAACTCTACACTGAGAAATGGAAAAGTGAGAGTAACTGCTACCCTGCAGAAGGTCTTAGAAACGCGGTATTAACTGCTTACGGTAGAGATGTGGAGCGGTCTCGAGTGCTAGGAGCATCATTGGTGATAGTTAGTGAGCACCCTGAAGCACCCCGAAGTGGTCCATTTTTTTCACTTTTGCTAATCTATCTGCTGTTTTCTCAAGGCAACGTACCAGCTCAGAATCGTTTTTGTGACTTTGAGATGGAAAGAATCTCCATAGGTTCCTGATCACAATGGTACACGTGAATCCGTGCAAAACTACCGAAAAACCCAATTTCGTGCCATTGTTCTTAGGGAGATTGTGGGCGGAGGCTGGAGCTAGGGTAAGGAATGAGGACGTGGAAATGATTACCGATAGCGCACCCTCTCAAGAAATTGGTCCGGCTTGATAGAGTTCCTCCATCAACTCCACAATGGGATAGGAGGATGGCGAGCATGGCGCTGAAACCTCGTAGCCGCCCCACTCGGTCCACCCACATCCTCCCCAAAAATAGGAGCTCAAAACGGGTCTTACGGCAGTTTTGCATGGAATCACATATACCTTCTTGATCGGGATCTCCAGGAGATTCCTCTCATATGAAAATATCAGAAAACGAACCTGAGATGGGACGACGACTTCTGAGGAGAGAGTCCAAAATAGCACAAAAACTCATATAGATCGAAACAACTAATTTTAGATTAAGTATTTTTAATAGGTACGGTTATAATAACGTCACTGCAAAGCTCGTGGAAACATGTCCTATCTAGTTCAGCTTTGAAATGGGAGGTAGCACAGTTAGATGCGAATGATAACTATAGAACACTTCAGTGGTTCAGACCCTCTCGCTCGAGTCGCACCATCTCCGTCTAGGCACTTTTATTGCCTACGCATAAGCTGTGAGCCTACTTACACTATTCGACCACACCACTTCTATATCCTTCAGCGTGCATCTCGGATGTGTTCCACTATGTCTGGACGGCTGTCGAATACGCCACTCACGTCGAGGAGCATCGAAACTGCACCGACTGCAAGTGCACTCCCTTTTTCCAGCAAAAGAAAAACGAACGTTCCTGGATATTCAATGGTGAACATTTCGGTGGAAACTTCTTCTACAAATTCTATTTCCACAAAATCTCACTTTTGATCTTTCTTGGAAATAAAATTTGTTCTAGTATTGGATGCTATGGGAAAAGTGCCACCGGGTATAACATCAGGCAACAACCTCTGGGTAGGATCGTGGAACACCTGCAGAAAAATCCACGTGGTGAAGAACAGTCAGGGGTTGGTGGGAAACAGTTAACTTGTTGTTGAAAAGAACCTTCTGGATTGAACCAAGTGATTACAGCCAGTTATGGAATGGTATGTACTGTTTGGCCCATCTCGAGGCGTACGAGAGGAACAACCCTTTGAAAGCACTGGACAAAACTGGTCCAGTGGATGCGCATTGCTAGTCAGTTCTCTTTTAATGCATTTTTTATATATTTTCATTTTACTACTCAATTGTTTATTTTTGTCTTTAGTGAGTTTTAGTACATTCCAAGTGTATTTCTTTTACACCAGAATTTGCAGTCGTGACGGCAACTCAACCGACGTAGACGATGACGACGGCCGATGTTTCACGCTCATCCCCATGCTCAACTTCGGCGTGTGCATGCCGGACACTTGTACCGACTACGACGTGACCCGAATGATCACCTTCGGTGGGGTTGGCGATTTTGCCTCTGTCTCGACCACCCCTGAACCATTCGTTCAGCCGTTCGCCTGGCTGAAAGTGCAGTGGGCAGAGACGCCGTCTGCGATGTGATTGTGGAATGTCGCCATGAGAAGGAAGAGTTCGCGATGAGCAGAAATCGAATGGCCATGGCGGCACTGTGAGCCGACTCTCGAAAATTCGACATTTAAAAGTTACTCCAAAAAAATTTGAGGGCGAAGAAGGGGCGCGCCTCAAAAAATATGGTATCTCATAAAATCTTATAAAATCTCGGATAAGAAGATTAGTTCAACTGGCGAAGCAAACAATACTTATCCATTTCTATCGGTAGCGCAATTAAGTACCATAGGGCTATGGTTGAATTACTGTGAGAAATTGAGGAAATCGATTTTGCCATGGAAATGACGCTGAGGATGCAAAATAATGTTTGGAGGTACCGTCCCACGTCAGGATCGTTTCCGAGATTTTGACAAGAAAATAATTCCTAGGAGCTGGTGATCACAGTGATATATGTGGTTCCGTTCAAAACCGCTGAAAAACCACTGCTTGAGGCCAATTTGTTGAGGAGCTTCTGGGCGGGGCCGAGGGGCGAAAATGGTGCGAGAAGACGAAGTTTCTGAATAACGCATTACCAGGAGCGGACCGTGTAAATAGATTCGCATTACTCGTCGGAGTTCCTCGTCATTCATTCCCTGACAGCGTAGGAAAAGTGCCACATGTGTGGCCAGTAGAGGATTGCATGTAATCCCGCCTTGCCTACGCCTACAAGCTCCTGAAAAGTCTGGACTCGAAAATGGGTTTCGGGCAGTTTTGTACACAATCAAGTATACTACTGTGCTTCTGGGATGAAAATCATTGTATGAACTACCCTTCCATACCTCGACTCCAGTACAGAGTTCCAGAACGTCTGGGAGGTTCCCCTTAACTATAGAAAATCTACCTAAAGTGGTCCGCGTTATTCAACCCCATTTGTGGGATGTGCCACGAATTCGACTTCGCCCCGTCCTCACGGGACCCTCTGGTACCAGTTTGCCGGCAGATAGAAGATTGGGGTGAGGTCGAACCATTGACCGCTTGCGTCGCAGTGCGGCTCCTTGCCACTACGCCATGGGTAAAATTTAGTTTTGAATTTTTGGAGAGAAGAAGCATAATGGCGCAGGGTTTGGCTTTCGTAATTTGAAGGAGGAAAGACTGACACAGAAGAGGGAAGATGACTCTACAGAAGAGGCAAAAGCGTAAAAGCTACTGCCGGAGTAAAAAATTTCACACTCCATCAACGTATATGTACTCTTTGTTATCCAGAATTGGTACCACCTTTTTGCATTTAACTGTCATGCAGATTTTAGAGGGGGCACTGTAGTTTCATATATAAAAAAGAGATAAGGCGGAATCCGAGTAAACCTAGATTTTTTCACAAACTTGCTGCAGAATGCGCAGAATTTAGGAAACTAGCAAATTGCGTTTTCGTAAAGATTTTGGTCTATAAAAGTAGATACAAAGAGAACATAGGTAAATCATTTAAAACTCCATCATTCAATGAATAAACAACAATTAAGTAAATCCAGTCGCGAAAAGAACAGTAGTTCAATTTAGGTACTTTCTCATCTACACACTTATTATGATGGTCTTCGGAACATTGTACGACCTGTTCATATACCAGAAGGAGCTTGAGGTGCTTCCTCCATCAGAGAGGAACACTCGTAAGTTGGAATATCATATGACCCTGCACATTGTTAGAGGGCGTTATGATTTATTCAATATTTAATTGAATCTTACATTGGTTTCCTTTGTCGAGAGCTATTAGCGGCTACAAAAATCCAGGAGAGCTCGAACAGGGTGACCATAACAGTCACTCTTTCCCATTTGTTTTTCCTAATGCTCTTTATCTCTATTTATTTTAAGCAATTTTCAAAGCAAAAAAAAAACCCGAGCACTAATCCATCCCTAGGTCTTTTGATTGTGGTTTTTCAGAGTACATTCCCTTCTTTCCAACCCTTTTTTCTTTCTTTTTTATTAGTTGGTCGATGTTCATGGTGCCCCATTCATTGACGGATGTTTCAGATTTATTCATACGAATCATTCTTGCTTACTCAATGTACACCAATGGACTAGAGATCTTGCGAACCGGTAAAAAAGAGGTGTGTAGGATTCACAGCTTGTTTCCCAGTGTAGCTGATACGTCTTACAGGGCGAAGTGGACTGCCTTCACGGGATTAGATTTCTGAGCATGTGCTGGATTATTCTTGGTCATACCTACTACTACATCGGATCGAGTCTCACTACAGGTGAATTGCTTGACTTTTCATTTTAATTTTGTCTGGTTTTGGGGTTATCCTACGCAAAGTTGGTGGTCAGAAACACAATTCTTACTGGCATTGAATGACAAGCGAGAATGCGCATAAAATAAGCTCTGCAAAGATTCAAAACAGTGTTATATTTTGGAAAAACACGATGCCAAAATATGCACAAGAGAAATGACGTTGAAAATCCTGCGCTAGTTCCCGAACATCCCAATATATGGAAAACTCCAATAGTCCTGACCTTTGGAGTTTCAGCACCGTCAGCACCGTCGCTTTCACATCTCACTGCTCTAATTTTGTGCGCTTACCCGAATCCTATTGTCATCCGTGTTGTCATGACGAGGGTTTCTGACCACCGGAGCCTCTTATATAGGTTATCACAGAACCTCATATTCTGTGCGCTTATGCTTTGCACAGAATGAACACATTTTCTTATCTATCGCATAATCTAACCATAATTCCAGACAATTTGATCCCGACATTGATCAACTTCCCAAAGCGGTTTTATACTCAAGTGATTGTGCAGGCTCCACTCGCTGTTGACTCCTTCTTTTTACTGAGGTGAGATTTCCCGCTTTCCTTTCTCTATCTGCTGTACTTCTACATTTCCAGTGGTCTTCTTGCTTCTTATATTTTCTTCAAAAAGTTCTTGAAAGACAAAACGATCCGGAATCCGCGAAATCCTCTCATGTGGCTCATGATCTACGTGAAGCGCTATACCAGGTGGGCGGAGTATCTTTGCCGCTTTCCTGTAGCTGTGTTCATCTGCCGCTTCAGGATCACTCCAACATATGCAGTGATCATGTTGTTCGATGTGACTCTGTTCACCTATGTTTCTTCTGGGCCTTTCTGGAGGCCGATCGAGAAGACAGGATGTCGATTCAGCTGGTGGACGAACTTCCTCTACATGAACAATTTCCTACTACAGCATGTGGAGTGTGTAGGTGTTAGACGTTCATCAGAAGAAGAGCGTACTAGTTCACTTGCGGGAACAAAAATCACATACGGGGAACTACATGCAGCCATAGAGGCCCACGCAACACAGCGAGGAGGGTATAACTCGTCCAACTCTCTGTTGTTTGAGTTCAGTAGAGTAGTAGCTGTAGTAGTAGGTAGGTCATCAGCGAATTTGCGTTCACATTTACAGCACTTAGCAGCCCAGTGGTGGGAACAGTATTTACGGACCAGCTGTATATGATCTTGGCAAAGTTTCATCATTCATTTTGGGGCAGCCTACAGATGCTAGGTAGAGCCGTGGAGTGCCAGTGATCTTGAGTGCAGTCTAGTTTCATTAGATTTTTTCAGTGTATGGGATGGACATGGTATCTGGCCAATGACGTTCAATTCCATTACGTCATTGCACCTATTCTTTTCATTGCCTTTGCTAAGTACGTCATTTTTTTAAAATCATTTACTCTTTAGGTGAAGAACAGCTACGAACTCATGTTAGAATAGGTGTTAATCGTTGTTTCAGGAACATTCGTTGGGGTCTGGCGCTGGGCACTTTGATGTTGGTCGCTTCATCAATAGTTAAACTGTGGATAATACTCGAGAACGATTTTCCTCCGGCTCCTATTCTCACTGCTAAACTGCAAATGTACGAGATCGCATGGTACAACCCATTCTGCGTAATTAATTTTTCTAAAAACCCGACTTCGTGCATAGAATTTCTCAAACTACGCGGGGCAGATGGTTGGTCAGATTTCCGAAGTGCATGCCACAACTTTAAGGATTAATTATTTCCAAATTTGTCTGCAAGAAAGTCCTCACAGAAAGAATTTGCGTCGGATGTGTATTAGCTCAACTATACGCAAATCTGATCGACAACAGTGATAGTCAATCACCTGTGTCTCCCTCTATTGGGGAGATTTCCGATAGCTGTTCAATAGTTACTAAACAGTGAAGGTTTCACGAGCTGCCCTTGATATCTGAACTCATGATAGTTCATTTTACGGTTTTAGCGCTAAAGTACTTTTCCACGGATAATTTTCGGTCATCCTGTACGATATCCAAGAGTATTTTCAAACACATTGGACAGAAGACTCAAATTTTAAGCAAATTAGCACAAGAATCTCTCCGTCGTTAGATATGGTCTCAGCGCATGTTTAAAGGCATTGTGTCACATCGTTTCATGGGTCGTGGATATCAGCATACACTAGATCTTCTCGTCTCGCTGATTCCAACAATATACGTTATAATGCATAAAATTGACGGAAACCCGTTTTCGGAGAGTCCGAAAGTGCAGTTCAGAGCGGTCCGCGTGAGTGCTGGCTGCTCGCCACGACAGCCGCGTTGACCAACACATCTTGACGTGTCCGGTCGATAAGATCAACGGCTTCACGCGTCTACTCGGCTCGACAAACTGTTCCAAATCCCATCTCGAAAAACGTTTAAAAAATGGGTTTAGAGGCCGTTTTGTAACACTCTGTGTATAGCGCTGGATTCATCGCATCGAGGAGATTCAGAATCCGCTGAAACCTTGAACACGAAAACGAGGTGATGAACTGCCTTTAAGGACAGATATCAGATTTAAATCTGCATTTTACATATTCTCTCCTGAAAACAAGCCACGGGTAGCAAATGTCACGAAACCAGTGTGCTATAATTTAGTATAAAAATTTACCTGTTTTCTTCAGAGTAAAAAAATTGGATGCGTACTGGAACGACGTTTACGTGAGGCCATACGTTCGATGCGGTCCGTTCATTGTAGGAGTCGTTGTTGGATATCTTCTCAATTATTTGACACAGGACCGAAAGGGAAATCGAGTCGAGATTCCTAAGGTATCCTCAGGCGTGAGAACGGTAAACTTTCTAATCCAGTGCGATGGATTCGTCGCTTGCAGAAATGGGTGATGCTCGGTTGGTGCACGTCTACGGTGCTTGGCCTCTACTCGGTGTTCGGTTTGTATGAATACGCACGAACTGGAGACATCTCGGAGCAGTGGAGAGCGTTGTATGTGGTGGCTGGAAGAAACGCGTACGCTCTAGCTGTAGGCTGGGTTGCATTCGCTTGCGCCACGGGTAACGGAGGTAAGTGATCCTTAGTACTGCATATTTTGCTAATTATGACCATTCCACTTTGAATATACCACTCTGCGTAATCGTCGCCAGCGGCATTGATTCTGATACCTATCGATTTTGGGCGAAGCGTCGCTAGCTGTGCTCCTGCACGTCAGCGGCAATCGATACATATCAAAATCTATGATCAAAAATCCCCTTGGGCTGCGACGATGCCGGCCGATAGGCTGTGTTCATACTTCATCGCGCCGCGACCGCAGTTACATGCAAAATATTCGGGACGGTTGGTCCCGTGCGGAAAGATGTGCGTGCAATCATCACGTTGTTGTAGTTGGCGGTTGTCGTCGCATTCTGTTTTTACTTTTTTCCTTTGCAAATCACGCGATGGACCGGTTTCTCGACGATGTGGACCAAAATTTTGTATTGTTCCCTCGCACCTCAGGCTGCTTCGGCCTATAACCGCGACGTCAACGTCTTCGATCACGTCGCGTACGTTGTGGCCGCCGCCGCGACGCTATCGCCTCGCAATGAAGTATGAACACAGCCGTGTACCTCATATGCACTATAGCATCAAACTTACAGTTGAGATGACGAACCATTTCTTGCAGGCCCTGTCGGCACGTTCCTGAGCTGGAAGTTTTTCATGCCGTTGTCAAAAATTACATTCTGCGCATATCTTCTCCACCCGATCATGCTTCAGATCTACAACTTCAGCAGGCCTCAGCCTTTCCACTTTACGACCTTCTTCCAAATGGTGTGTGAAAAGTTCTTGGGAATTACTGGAATGCTGTTTTCAACACGAGTTTTCAGCTGCAACACACGTTCGAGGCGATTTTCGTCTCCTATTTGCTGGCTTTCTTCTTTGCATTGGGATTTGAGAAACCATTCACCGTATTCGACGAGATGCTGATGCCTGTGAAGTCACGAACGTCTGCCAGGAAGAAATCCATTGAACTCAAAGCTTCGAATGGAGAAACAGAACCTCTGAAGACCTAATTGTATAGTGTTGTGTTGTTGAAAAATTTTCTTGTTTATATATCTTGAAGAGTGCACACGAATTCACATCGACATGTGACTCCCTCCTACTACAGTTCACCTTGGGGATCCTGGGTAGGCGATCGAATATACTGCTCCGTTTGTAGGAAAATGGTGGCTGATTCTTAATCAACCAAGTGTAACTTCGTTTTTTTTTTCATTTTTCCACAATTTTTTGTGGGTTTGTTATTTTGGCGCCTATTGGTCCGTACGTTTTTTACAGTTTCAGTCGTTCTGAAATTCAGTGTACTCCTACGTCTGTCAACTAAATTTACATCAATGTTAACAACAATCTCGTCGCAATCTTATTGTTAGATGTGTATTATTATCCACCTCCATGGAAAATGCAGGCACATCTAGCTAATATTCATAGCTAATATTCACGAAATTACGAACATAAAGCGCTGAAGCTCAAATGGATACCTCTTTCGAGTTAGCCTGAAAATTATTGCCTATGACTGTGAAATGTTGATTCGAAGGCTTTTAGGTCGGTCTCTTACTTCTAACAAGTTCACAATTCCACAATTTCTAAAGAAATTTATAGTATGAGTACAAGTTAATACATATGAGGAAACGCTGTTTCGTGCAAAACAAACGTCTTCGCGCAGTTCACAGGAGGGTGAGAGAAACGGATTCACAGCTGTGTGAGGATTCTCACGCTGTCAGTAGCTGTTGGACATTAATAGACGGATCTGCAGTGGTGTGATAGTTTTGCCCGAGTCGGAGAGTGACGAAGATGCTGAGAAACGCGTCCCCGAATATGTGAGAGGAGTGTCAGCTTTCAGTAATGTAGGAGACATCATTATCTAAGAGAGAGAGAAGTCGAGTCTACTGATAAACTATCAAATTATGTTAGGTTCATCTGAAATCACGTATCTCCCAAGTCTCCCAAATCAGAATTCTACTTCAGAGGATTCCTTAAAAAAAACTACCCAGTTTGAGAATTTTTCACTCCATCATTCAGGATGGCCTCCTCTGAAAAGGAAAACTGGGCCCGTAGTAATCCTTCTGTGAAGTCAGTTAAGCTGACTTCGCACATGCTTTCCGAAGCTAGCTCGTACGATTCATCATCGACTGACTTTCCCCGAAGTGAAATAGCCGAATGGTTTCTCAGTCGAACTTGCAAGAAGCGGAAAAAAGCATCTCAGTTAAACTTACCCAAGCGTCAAGCCATCTGTCAAACCATCTGGTGAAATTTTAGAGAAATAGTGCTGGAATGCAAGGAGAGTCAAATAAATGAATCTCTAGTAACTTATTTGACTCTCCTCGCTTCCCATACTATTTTTTTCAAGTGGTGTTTTTATTCGTCAGCATTTCCCAAATGACACCAAACACCGATTAGGCGTAAAAAAATTCGGCCATTATTCGGACGAGTCGGCTGGCTAAACTGCAATCCACTGTTGTGCCGTACTCCGTCTTTCGTTTTTCCGGGCCACAGATTCAATT
>KN730349.1:2467-14943 GCA_000816745.1 Ancylostoma duodenale | reverse complement strand
AATTAGCCCCTCTAAGTACTCATCTGGTCCCAATAAAAGAAAGTAATGAAAGGAAAAAGTAGGGAAGAAATGGCAGTGTATCGCACTGACGGCCAACTTTGTTTTCCAGCAACTGTTTTTATTTCTTCTTCATTCACAAATAAGTGAGCATCGCGTTGCTTGAACGCATGCGTTGCGCCTAAGTGATTTTCAGTGTCACTTTAACAAGTTATGCAGGTAAAAATCGCATGACTAACAAGTTAGAACTTGCGCGACTTGTCAAAAGCATCTCTGTGCTTTCCACGTGGGCATACACCAATATTCACTTCGTTCTCAACCATCTGTGAACAGCTTACGGGTAAAATGGAGTTGGGGAGGGGGGGGGGGCGGCACCTAACAAAAGTCGATAATATGACCTGTCCTACACGTTCTGACTTGCTAGCTGACACCTCCAGATATCTCTGACTTGTTAGCGTAGTTCTGACACGTCCTAACACGCACAGCATCCATTCCTAGAGTTTTTTTTTACCGCTTCCGATGCGATTCGAGTAGCGTTGGAGCGCGATTGACGTCAACTCGGTGCTATTGGAATTATCAAGGCAGTTTCTAAGGGAGGGGGGGGGGGGGATTGGGGGGAGGTCGACCAGCTCGCTAGCAAATGTTCACCAAATGATATATTGCTATGCACAATTTCGAATTGTTCGATTTTCGGTGTAGTTGTCACTTTGGTTCACATTTTTTTGATATAACAAAACGAGGAACGACGCGTTTGTTAAAGTATGGATTAGGAGAGGTTTGCATATACTACAAAAAGATTGTTCCATTCCTTTAATTTAAATGACTTTTACATACCACTAATGGAAGGTAACTGATTGTAATGCAATAACTTTACCTCCTGCGTAAATTGTTTTGGATTATTGTTATGGTTCAGCTTTGTGAGGAAAAAAACGGGTTTTGCCTGAACATTGTTCGAAATATCAATCATTAGCGCTTCCGCCATGAATTAATGGAAATTTCGAACGGCTGATCACGCTTGTATGCATGGAAATTCTTACACTTTTATTTTCCATGTGTCTCATTTCATTATTTGTGGCCAATATTTTTCTAAGTTTTTTTTCTATTAAATCCTTTTGCAGGTGATGGCGATATGCCAGATATGTCAGAAAGATCAGCCAATCGGTCATATGCGTCTATCACCTACCAATCACCCTACCAGTATTATACTTCTTTCCTGTTTGGCGAGACATGAGATTGATGTGGACTCGGCCAGCAGAATCTACAAACAGTGGTCAACTAAGCGTCAACACTTCTGCAACGCCCATGTTCTTGACGCTGTAAGTAAACACTTTCGTTATTTATTCGTTCAAATAACTCGTTGTCGTAATTCTGGTACAATTACCACTCAAAAAACCATTGCTTAGACACTCAAAACCCCACGATCAAGCAAGGATTTGCAGAGAAGAGCTTGACCAAGCTACTTGACCAAGCTTTTAACTAGTAAATTAGCTGTAAACGTCAGACCAGCCGAGTGCTGTGGTTGCCGGTCGTTGCTGGTATTGATCTTTGCTTATTTTTCCATTCAAGTAACTCGAAATCAAGACAAGGACACAAGGAAAACTGAAAACACCCCCGAGAGCAACGAAGTCCAGCTAGTCTACCGCGTCGCGTCCGTGATGCGGCGCATTAGACCAAACCGGCGGTATTTTGTAGTGCAAGAGTGGTTGACCGGCACTTTACCCGTGCCAAGAAATTTCATCGTACAACTTTCGCTGAAGCAAGCAGTAAAACGACTATTATTAGGTTCCATTCTGCAATTTTCAGATGCGACCATACATTTGCTTTTGGTGGCATATGAAAGCTGGTGAAATTGTTGTTGGAGACGTTCAGAGTGATCAACAATAAAGCCATCTCGAAAGCCTTTTCAGACACTATTCCTTGGTCGTGAGATCCAGCAGCTTTCGGGTGAATTCCCGTTGAATGGTCTCAATGGTGTTCCTGACAGTGTTATGGAGGATTTTGTCGCGCATGTGCGAATGTACGGAACACTTTTAGGTGTAAGTTATATCAGAAATCATTGAGTCACTAGCACATACTTGTACGCATAGCGAAAATGTGTTTTCAGCACTCAATATGCTTGGAAAAGAAGCACGTCATAGATTTCTACAATGAAAATTGGGTGGAATTTCATGACGACATATTGATGCGCTTAGAAAAGGATAAGCAACAGGAGAAGGGATCGGAAGAGGAGGTCCAGAATTCACGTGTGAGTCGCATTTGTTTGAGCTTTTATTTCAACCCTTTTTATGTTTTCGTGTGTATGGGCATTTGTCGCACATAATATTAAAAGCTGAAAAAGATACGCAAACTAATATTAGCAGAACCAAATTTCTCTGATCTATAACAATTCCATTTTTCAGTTATAATTATTCTTTTTTGAGCCATATTCCGAAACTTTTTCAGATGCCTTCGTACGCTGATCATTCTCTTGGTCAACCATCTACATCATCTAACAGTCCAAGAGAAAAATTGGATTCCAACGTCACAGGTATTTTAAACTTTCCCAACTCCCTAGAGTTTTATGTTGCTTTCAATCGTTCACATTTTGCTGCAGAGCACTGTAGAAACACTTTCTGTGGATCTTTTAGTCGCATAAACCATGAGGTTTTCTATGCAGATTGCTCCGGGAGCAGTATCACTTTACTTCCCCATTTTCTCCTTCCAGGTGTCAAAATTCTGAAGCCGTTTTCTTCTGACAAGTACGATGTGAAGCCTTGCACCTCTAATGACAATTCCGCTTCAGCAGACGATAAGAAGAGATTACTTGATTGTTCGATGTCAAACACGGAAACGTCTTTGAGTAGGTTTCCATAATTGCAATATCACAGGACCTACTTGTTGAAATTTCATGATTTCCTTATAGGAAGCTGTCTTTTTTCTTCATCTATTTATCTCTATCTTCATTCAATTTATTGCTTTAAAATGGTCTAATTGAAGTGGTCATTTATTCTTCATGTTGCTTAGTTCTACTTTATAGCTGAGGATGAAGATTTATGGCGGATGACAAACTGCGCACTGTGTGGAGTCTGCCGTCCAGAAGTGAAACTACGGCGGGCACCGAAAGATCCAGGCCAACATCTTCTTCTGCTATCAGGCTTAGTGATGGCTAATGCGGTAGATATAAATACAGCTTGTTCCATTTATAAAGTCAACCTTGCCAGACTTAATCACTACTGTAGGAGTCATTTTGCAAGAGCGGTGAGTTCCCGTTTACTATGTTTGCTTGAACGTTCCAGATTTCCATGTTTTCAGGCCCTTTGTTTCGGCGGAGAAGTTAGAAAGGCATGCGGTCAGTTCCCCGTGCGTGATTTCGTTATCCCCTTGCACGTACAGACTGAGCTGCTAGATCGTGTTAAACAAATTTCTGCGAAAATAGACGTAAGTCATTTCTGGCGCAACATTTTCGTTATAGAATTAGAAAGTGATGCTTCATTCAGGCCAACGTAGTAGATAGCTTTGATTTGACACAAAATTTTGCGCATTGTTCTCCGATTTCTTCATTCTTTTCTTTTGTTTTTTTTTTTTCATTCATTCGAGGTCTTAATCAAGTCGAATGGTAGGATAATTAGTAGTTTTCATCTTTGTCATTCTAGAAACAGGTGGAGTTGCGTACGAGTGACTTTGTTCGATTTTACACAGATTGTCAAGCTGGATATCATGAAGAAGAAGGTTGGAAAGTGCTGGTGAGAGGTCTCATTTATCCATACTTATTGTCGCTTTTCTGCACTCCTTCTGTTATAATTTTGCACTTCCAGAGAGGCTGATTTAAAAAGTGGTTTAAAGAACGGTGTTAGCCTATAGCTCCTTATTCCTATAGTTATTTTTTTAAATACGTCCACTCATTTAAGCTCAAACTGAGTTTTCAACAACCTATTTCAAATTTCGGCCAGCCCACAAAGTAGTGGAAACCTCGCTTTTCTTCCCACACTTCCGTCTCTACCCACCACTGCGAGTTGTTACTCACAAAAACTGGTGTTCGAGTTTTGTCAAGAGTTTACATATACAGTTAGTGTTTATCCTTACTGCTTTTGTGTACTTTCTTTTCTATGAAACTCATTATTCTCTAAATTTTTCGCCTGCTTGTTCAGCCCACGTCACTTTCCGTTGAACCGCTGCCCCAGGAGCCACAAATAACGAGTAACAGCTTCGACAATGGTATGTGATTTGTCTTTGTGTGCAGTTGTTTATGTGCATATCTTTCGAAGAATATCATGGGTTCTAAAGATATTCAATGTTTTTTTTTTCATTAAAATGGGTTCATAGAGCTAATGGAATCTCATCAAGACTGACTTGTTTGCTTGAGAAATGCGTTCTGACGGAATGTTTAAGTGCCTCCTGTTTCAATTTCTATGAAAATTTCAGAAATCTAGCTTTGTATTTAAAAGAAATGTATCCGATTTCTCCCATCATGTTATCATTTGACTACATCACATCTTTTAAAAATATTTCTGCTCTATGGCTTGGTGAAGATGACTTAAGTAATACGGAGAATAGAAAATCTGAGGGTCAGTGTGCGAGTGCATGAAGAAACTTGGAACACTTTCCACTATTTGACATCAAAATCATACGCTAAGAGGAAACCATGAGGTTTTTGCGGGTGGTAAGCGGTAGGTAAAGGTCGAGGTCTAAGTGTTTTATTCCTCTGAGGAGTGTATCTCTCACTGTTTCAAGAGGTATGAACGCTCATCTATTCATCATATCAGCTTAACGGCTTGTTTCCAGTGGTAACCATGGAAGGAGCTCATGATGATCAGCAACTACCAGGGGGCAAGTATGTGGCTTTGTTGCTAGTTCTTTTTCAAAAAATACTGTTTTAGTTCCAAACAAGCTTTTACAGAGTTCCTGTCTCACTAAGAAGACCTTTCACTTGTTTCATTTGTGGTGAACGAGAATCGCAATCAGAGGGGCGGAAGAACTCCATGTTACCCGGTCAGAACATGATTGTTCTCTGTTGTCTGATGATGGGATACGCACTTCCTCTGGACATGGCTAAAATAATCTTTCCGGAGATGTACATAAAGGATAAACGATCATGCAGGAAACATTATATCCAAGCAGTAAGTTGCCTAGTATCTTCGAATTTACTTTTACTTCACATGGTAGTAGTTTCATCAGAAGGTAAAAAATCTTCCTGCAGTTTTGTTTGGTCGGATCACTGAGAACATTGTAACATTACATCAATAGTCACTTTTTAGATTGCGTTCTTATGTGATGAGATTCAAACAGCTTTGGGCAGGCCTCCTCCTAAGGACTTCAACGAAATTCCATGTTGCATCCGGGCAGACATACTTACTCGTATAAGGAGTTATGCAGAACTGATAAATGTGAGCCACAAAAAAAATCATTCCAAGTTTATTTCAGATCTAGTGGTTTCTATTCACCGAGCTATTTTTTTGAAGAAAAAGTAGTTTTGATACAATACGATTAATCCGTCTCTTTGGAACCGCTAAGCGTTTCAAGACTGCCTTTCAGAATGAAGAAGATGTACAGGAAGATCATCTGTCCCGGTTTTATAACAACTGTCAGACTCGATATCGTACTGAGACCGGTTGGGCTGCTGTTGACTTGTGGCAGCTTGTGAGTGTTTTTTCTTCTATAGTTCTGTGAAATGGAGATTCAATGGAATTTATTACTTTATTTCATTTATTGAATTAGTTTAGAAAAAATCGACACCAAATCCTATTAATGGTGACATCACCATGTCACTCAAACGGCCAGCGAATGAGCCTCGTAAGTGAAGAGTGTCTTTTCCTTTCGATTTCGGGGTTATTTCTTCTCCAAATCTGGCGATTTTGCGAGAAATTCTTTAATTTTGGACTATTTTTGAGCTTAGCATTGATTCTTTACTCCCAGAACTTTTGAGAGATGCAGAAATAACTCCCCATTGAAATTGTTATTATTTTTATTTTTGAAAAGTACAGCCCGTCTAGGAGGCAGATCAAACTGTTATTTTTGAGCCCGCTTTTCATGTCTATCTCGCACATAAACCGGAGCTTCTCTCGTGCATTCTCTTACAAACGCTCCTTACTTCGTCACTGTTTTTCCGGCAGCCACTACCTAGTCTGGAAATGTATTGTCAGATAAAAATCATATTTTTGCATATTTGCTCCATCGATGCCTGCTTTTTCTTTCAGTTCCTCTTGTTCCTGTGAAACAATTACGTGAAAAGCTGAACAAAGAGCCAAGGTGGGAGATGCACTCTACATTTCTGTCTCGTTGATGAATTATAGTTCTTTTCAGCTATGAGCAGCTCCAGGCCTTGCGAAGGGGGAAATGCGGTGTTTGTGGAAAAATAAAATTGTGCAAGCAGTTGCGAGACGCTTCGGCAAAAGATCCCATAGTGCAGGTGTTGCTTTGCTGCCTAGTCTTGCACGATAGGATTAGTCTGGAGACTGCGATTGAGTTATACACTAGCAACAGGCAGCTGAAGAGGCGAATATGTCATGAACATTTCATTTTCGTGGTAAGTGTTTGTTATCCACGTTAGAAGTTTGTCCTAGATATCCAAAATTCTGTACCAGGGTGAATTCCTCCGATCTGAGTATAGAAAACGACATCTTGATGGTGACTGCATGCCGAATTCGTTTCTTTATGAGCTCAACGCCCCTACGAATGAGCTCTTTGCTCGCCTTGTGGAAATTTCGAAGGAGATCGACGTGGGTGTTTCGGCCATTTTTTACTTCTATTTTTTTTTTTGTTTGTGGTAGAAATCAAATTGATGTTCAACATCTAGCGCATATTGACACTGTGTAGACGGAATTGTTTTTTTTTTCGTATCTCCGTTTTTCAGGTGGAAGATGGACTGAACTTAGAAGGTATGGGAGTGTCACTGTTCTTTGCCGACTACCAGTTGAATTATGGTGATGGAAATCGACAAGCAATAGAAGGAGGAGGAGTATATAGAGGAGTAAGGAGACGTTCTCATAATGAAACTCACTCCTGTGTGCATAGCTTACTTAAATTTTTTCTTCTGCATTCAGGGAGATGGCTGTGAGCAGGAATTTTACATGTGCGGCAATGCTGGTATGCAGGAAATTCCTTTCGTGCCGGACGAACTATCACTGAAGTCGTTGTCTGGTGCCGCAGCGCTCTCTATTAGTGATCTGGAAGGATTCGCTGCTGAGCATTTAGTTTTGCAAGGTGAGCTGTGAATGAAATGAATCCTCGCTTCCATACATGGGGACGCTAGCCCTGCGGTGGAAGTCGATTCAGGATATGCCAAATCTTTGCTGCACTTGAACAATTCCTTATTTCATCATTCCACGCCTTGGCGAGCCTTCAGATGCGCATGACTCTCGTGGTATAGTTCTGCTTACACGCGTCCCATCACCTGCAACATATGGGAGCAGATCCCTTCTGTTCACACAATCTATTTCGCTGCATATCCACGCATTCCATTGATATCGTCGTTTTCATTTACAAAGGTCTTCTCGCTCCAACTAGACATGTCCAAACCAGTAGTGCGACACGGACGGGTGGGGTTACTC
The DNA here is from genome assembly GCA_000816745.1 of Ancylostoma duodenale. Taxonomy (NCBI): domain Eukaryota; kingdom Metazoa; phylum Nematoda; class Chromadorea; order Rhabditida; family Ancylostomatidae; genus Ancylostoma; species Ancylostoma duodenale. The sequence goes on along the minus strand of KN730349.1, from coordinate 7,420 downwards.
CAAAGAATTCTCCTGAGTTGGATGCACCGTTGAGATTACCCATAGTAAACGTGTTAGAATACCCAAATTTGCCCTTAACCTGACGCCCATGAACATATTTATCCATAGTTGGCGTTGTCCACACCCACCGGCTACCCATGGGTAGTCAAACCCATGGGTTCGAGATTACTCATCCTTCAAATGATGCGTGTGGACCCTGTACTTATGATCCAAATCAACTGGAACCTTGTATCTACCATTTGGAATCAAAACATGTAGTCCTGCAACAATGATGTAGGTGTAAAAATATCCGATTGAAGGGTATCCAGGAGTACATACTGCGACACTATTGGCAAAGATTCTGTCTTCGAATGATGTGACCACGTGATATATCGTGGTATATTCATAGTAATATTCATTCAGGTGCAGGTTTGATACCACATTGTAATGTCGGCCCTGGAGTAGCGAGCATGTTCGCTTCTACTAAAGAAGAGAGCAGCGCAATGAGGTATGGAATTAGCTTACTATGCCTTAATATTGGTGTTTCTTTCCGACTTTCTAGTTCTTACATGATGGTGTTTCAGTACACCTCAAGGATATGAGTGCACTGTGATGGATACTTCTCATGGGTTATCCGCACTTATACATGAAGCATCTACTGATTCGCAACACCATTCTTCTGACATTAAGCCTTCATATCAAACTTCTGCTTTCTCAGGCAAGTTGGTGATCAACCGAGGATAGATATTCTGTTCGCTGCGACTTAAACGGGGTTGTTATCAGTATTTATATAGTTTTCATAGAGAGTTTACATTATGTATATCAATTTTGCAGGTGCGGATCTCCATGAACAAGTTGAAGGTAGTGTGATGGATGAGAAATCGACATTATTCACGGGGTTTTCTGCCACTGATCTCCTTGGGCAAGCCGATTCTTGTGAAGATACTAGGCCTTGTACAGGTATATTTTATTATTTACTCCTCTTGCCGCGAAATTGGATCTCGAGGATGAAATTTTCTGCATAAAAGATTTGCAAGCACTTCTACTGGAGGGGCTTTTATGTTTTTTTTTCTTCTTTTACAGCTTTAACAGTAGTCGCGTTGTTGTTTTTGTTGTTTTCAGTGTTAGATATCTGTAGCTTGCCCTGTAAGTTTCGAATGTTTAGGTGAAGGCACTGCTGAACAACATCCGTTCAAAGAATTTGATGAGGCGTATTCTTGTGATCAAGAGGACAACGAAGACACGAGGTATCAGTTTATTTCTTCATCTAACTCCTATCCTGGTTTGATTGCTTTCACGAATTCTTTCAAGCTGTGCAAATCTACGGTGTTTTCACGCCATTTGTTGGTTCCATGACTAAATCATTAAAGAAGTTGTTGTCAGACGTTTTTTGAGCCTTGTGCTTGTACATCATATTAGCTGTAGATCACTTAGACGCTACATACCTCACAGAAATTCCTCTCTTTCAAGTGTTTTTGAGAAATTTGGCGTCTCGGTTTCCAGGATCGCTGTTCGCCAAGTATCGTTGGACAATTGTTTTCTTTTTTTTTGTGTAAGAGAGTCCAGTTCCCCAAGTATAGATGCTGTAGCTAGTCTTCTTTGTTTTCTATGTTTAACATCTTAAAAAAAAGACGTTTTTTTTTCTACAGGAACTCTGCAGAGGTTGCTGATGAGGTTTACAATGGGGACTCTCCTATGCCTGCGAGCGTTTCGAATATTGCAACAGATCTGAGGTATGCTTTTTTTTTTGCAAAACTGTAATTTGAAGGAACCAATTTGATTGTAACCCTTTCAGTTCTTGTCAAAAGGAAGAAACTGGCGCTCCAGCATCTGACGGTTCGGTGCAAGAAAACAGCAAATGCTCCACACCACCACTAACTTCTGAGCAGATGCAACTGATTGAGACTATGTACAAGGCTGATCCTAACAAGAGCGTCACTGATCTGGCAGCAGAAGTGGGCGTCAGCGAAACCGCGGTGCTCTCCTACCTTCGTTCCAGTGGTCTGCAAGATGCTGTCTTGAACGAAGAACAACTTCAATGTCGGCTTGAGATGTGCTCTGCGTTGTCGCTGAGGAACAAAAGAGAGCCGTTCCTGTCAAGGATCGTAACGTACGGAGAAATAGTCCTTTTCTTCGAGGGTCGAAAACGTCAGCTATACTTGTCAAGGGGTTCTTGTAAGAAGGTTGGACGAAGACTCCCTGACAAGAAAATTCTGCTCACTGTGTGGTGGTCATCAAGCGGTCTGATTTGTCATCAATTTATGCACTACAACCACATAGCGGCAGAGGATCTGTGCAGACAAATCGCTGAAGTTCACAAGAGGATCCACACCAACAATCCAGAGCTGGCCCGTGGCCTCGGACCAATTTTGCTCTGCGACAATCCACGCCCACATCTAACCCGAGATTTGACCACAAAATTGTACCAGTGTGGCTTTGAAATTTTACCCTATCCATCTCATGCAAAAGATCTCCTACCTAGTCATTATTACTTCTTCCAGCATCTCATTAAGTACATGGAGAATAAGGATTATGTGAAAGCTCTCGACATACGCAAGGACTTCCATAATTTTATTTCCTCGAGAACGCCCAATTTCTTTGCCGATGGTATGAATGAGCTAGCATCTCGGTGGAATCAATGTATAGAGAGTAATGGTCATTATATTGATTTCTAGTATTTTATTTAAGAAAATCTCTGCTTTATTGTTCTGTTTTCGTTATTTCCATTGATAAATTAATTTCAACAGTATAAAGAAGGTTACAAAACGTATGGTCTGTTATTACCCCAGGGAGTGCCTCCAGGTGGACTTTGTCTGCAATTGCGACCACAGTGGAATCGGTCGGCCAATCGGCTGGTTCGATCGTAGACAGTAGCGAAACATTAAAATGGAAGTAATCACACCACGTACATATCAAAACTTACAGGAAAATGTGTAAAAATAGATTGAAGAAGCCGATCGGCCGGCCGATACCATTGCGGGCGCAATTGCAGACACAGTCCACCCGGAGGCACTCCCTGGGCTAATAGACTGAACACCCAAAGCTGAGTCATTAGAGGGCATTCTCGAAATTCTTTGGTGGCTGTGAAGCAGGAACGCAGCCTGAACGCCGTAATGCGCCGAAGTCAATGTATTTTTTCTGGGCGTGGCTTTATTCCCCACTTGCCGCTATCCTACCCTTCGTTGCTGTCTAAAGGATGGAGTATTCAGCATCAGTTGAGGGTACGATGGCTGCAAAGAGGAAAAGACGGTTAGCCCCAAAACTGGGGTATTCGAAGTATTGTGTTGCCCCTGCTGTTTCCTTCTGCACAGTTACCAGATTTGTTGGATTCTGGCTCCCTTTACTTCTTATTCATTGCCAGTTTCCTGGCGGCGACTTTCCATGATGGGAAACGGAGCGACACGTCAGTGAGAAGTTCGTCTTCTGAAGACCAGAGTTTGAAAAAGTACAAGGAAGATATGGAAATTGTAAAGTAAATTGCTGCGAAGTCACCTTTTTTGACAGTGCCAGCAACATTGTGAAGTTCTTCGTGAGAGGGGTAGAACTCAGGATACTAAAAAACTCGCGACATTATGGCGTCTTGCAAGGAAAATCCTATGAAATGGTGTTTACCGCGGGGTAAGGGAAAAACGAGTAGAAAGATGGACTGAAAGCTTGGGTAGGAAGCAAAAGTGGCGCTGCGACTGGAGCGTATAGGAGTGAAGCAGGGCTGTCGGCGTGGGCTACGTCAGTTGTGATTGGGAAGTCTTCGGGAATATGATCATTGAAGTGTGGATAGCCTAAAAACCGATATTAATGCTGATAGCTGACAGCTCGAGATCTTCTTCTAACATAAATACATAGAGAAAATTATTGGTGGAAGTAATTATACTGTTAGCGTCGATGGAAATGCTTTCTTCGCGGACTCGAAACGCACGCGGCACGACCGCGCCGCTCGTGCTGGAATTATCCCCGTGATAGCAAACCATTGGCTTTTCTTGATAGTTGGACAGCTCTCTTGACAGTTGACGTCAAGTAGGACGAAAACTGTCAAGAAAAACATATGGTTTGCTATCACGGCGATGATTTCAGCGTGAGCGGCGCGGTCGCGTCGCGTGCTTCCCGAGCACGCGAAAAACGCACTTCCATTGACGCTCATTGTATCTATTATGTTCAGAAAGAATAGTTAGGTTAGTTCCTTTGTGCAATAATCAGTATGGATTAAAACGCATCTAACTGTTCCATACGGTTAGCTTGAAAGAACTGCTACAAACCCTCAAAGAAGGAATCATCGGGGTCGGGAGCACTAGCGCTGGACCTGAAAAGTATTGATTCGGTAGTTGTACGTTAAGGATTCTTGTGTGTTAGCATGTTTCAAAAATATGAACAACTGTTAGCAATTTTAACACGATTGCTGGAGCTCTGCATGAGGTTTCCATGATGCTCCATTTGTGGTCTGGCTCAAAATAACTGGAAGATGGTGCTCGTGGCGGGACCTGCCCAACACTCTCACTTGGAGCATGCCATATTTCGTTTGGGTCCCGCCACGCTTCCACGGCCCCGACGCTATGGGGCCGCGCTCATCAGTTATTTTGAGACAGATGGAAATCTTGCAGTTACCTCTGAATAAACGTGAAGAAGAAGGCCAGAACAGAATATGAAGGAATCATGATAGATGATGATGTTCCAACTTCTTCGAAACGCTTATTTATAGTCAGGAAACTACCCTCTGTTTTTGCGTCATTGCTGAAGAAGTGCATAAGGATTCAGCTGAAGAGGGCGCTTAACGCGCTAAGGACGTTAGCGAACACCTCACCCCAGGCATACAGCGCCGGTCTATCAGCCTATCACTTTTGCACCACAGAAGACCGCCCATTTGATCTGTTGCGCCGCGGAGCGTATGCGGTGCGGCAGGCCAACTGGGCGCTCTGGTGGTCGGGTGTTAGCGGTGTCGATGTTTTCCTTAGGCTGCCGCTATACTCCTCGAGGAGTATA
>KN730348.1:0-14148 GCA_000816745.1 Ancylostoma duodenale | reverse complement strand
TGATCCCTGGACGACAATTTTAATTTCCCTGGACGACAATTTTAATTATCTCCATGCTTATTCAATTATCTCTACTTTTAAATTAGTTTTCAATAACATATTTTTCAAAACTCTAGGAAATAGTTCTGTAGAGCTTTTTTTCACTGTCGGATCGAAATAGAAGTGTGCTATTTGTGGTCCTAGAGAAGAGAACGAGGAGGAGGAGGAGGGTTTATCATAAATGCGCTGGATATCTGTATTTGTCTTGTTTTCAGAGGGGAACGGTCAAGAGGTACCCAACCTAATTAGCACCACCCATGCAAAGGCTCGATGGAACTTACTATAACAGTGCTGCGACAATGTCAGCGGGTTCTTGCGCTGCTCTGTTCTAATCCCCTCCCATTTTGACCCTGGTAAGCTCACGCTGCTCTGCAAAATCTAGCTGATAATTGCGCGTAGTTAGTCGAATGTGTTAATATTGGAGAGATGAAAAGTCGAGCGTTCAAAAAAAAAAAAGGAATTTGCGGAATTCGAAGAAAAACGCGTAATTTTGATTTTCTTCTTCTCATTGAGGAACATCACTGCTGCGGGTATCAAAACCCTATATCCGTTTCCCATGTCACGAAATTTCACACTTTTGAAAATCCATGCAGAAAAATTCAGATCTAACTCTACACAAGTCCAGTTCACTAAGTCTTATTGTTGACTCGTGGTGGAGCATACAGTTCGTCTAGCAGCCGAGGGATGGACTGTACCGAACTTGCTGGGTGGCGATCATGAAGACCAGTAGGATGTGACAGCTGCAGGGTGCATCCCATGTAAAGATTGCCACGCCCATCTCCCACGATACGCATGTTAGTCTACCTGTACGAAAGACCGAACGCTTTATTTGGTTCAGGGCTAGACTGATTATGGATTTTTGGGGTTTAGGACAACAACACAATAACAAATAATAGTGATTGTAGTGATTATATGTCACATTTCGATGAAGATTAAGCCTCATCTGCTTTCGAATTACTAAATTTTGTTGAAGGAGGTCGTAACCCTCTTCAGCGGTGGAAGATAATTAAGGTACAAGCAACTTTTAGCACCTGTGAATCTATCTATCTAGAGGCGGGCTACAATTGCATAGCATATTGACACCCGGGTTCCTACCAACCAACTGTTGCCAGCTATCGCTCTTCCTGGCATACATCCGAACTTGCTACAGGCGCTATACGGCTGGCTGTCATCTCTTGCGCTGTCGCTTAGCTCATCTGACGCTACATAGGTCGGGTACCTCTTGGCAGTGAACCGACACACTCCTCTTTGATCGTTCGGCACATTTTTTGAGACCGAAACAAGTAATTATGATTCATCCATAGAAGTTTACTAGTACATATGTTTATTTTTAGGCCTATGAGTGCAAAGTCCCGAATTCCCGAAGACTTGTCATTTTTTTGGGACGTCTATCAAATCAAGAAGGTGCCACACTTACTTGAGATGGGTAATATATCGTCTTTGGAAGCTGTAATCGGAAAGATCAGTCAGCTCATCCAAACCGCAGGTGAGCGCTCCGGTTCCTACCACCCCACTTCTCTTTTCACTCTTGCCGCATTATTTCATTAGAACTCTACGTATAGCGAAAACTGACGAGATGTTCTTGTTTTAGGCTTTGATAAAAGTACCTTGCGGTCTTTGCCGGTGGAATTCCTTCGCCTTTTGGATGTCGTGAGTTCATTTGCTTATTTGGTTTCATTACGACATTCCGATGTTATCTCTTATTTGGTGTGGTTACCTAGGAGCCTTGCGTTTCCTGTGATCAAAAAGTCATCAATACCGCTCTCCCACACTTTCTCAAAGATGTGTCGCACCAAAATATTCCCCAGGAACATGGGATTGAAGAGCAGTTGAACTCACCTATGCAGTGCTTTATCCGTCGTCTGGAGAAGGTACGATGCAACATTTCCTACCCGAAAGATAGTTCACTGCTTCGGTTTCCCATTTCCATTGCCCTTTTTCTCTAGGAGCTTGAGAAAATTGCCACTGGTGACATCGATTTGGGTTCAATGAAGGAGTTAAGCGAAGTGAAGTTAAGCGACCATTTGCCTTTGCAAGATGCCTGCAGACTGGGCGCAAGGTTCGTTCCTCTGGTCGTTTTACAGAAGATCAATAAAAGAAAATTCTCCTATAATGTTAAGGCTAACATCTGCATTTGACGTCGTGCAACGCTCAGTAGAAATAGGAACTGCCTTCTGCTTGTTACTGGAGAACTTCTTTTACATGCTAACGGAGGATGCGAAGGTAATAGAATACACGAAGTTTGCAAAGATTTATGATGCGCTGCACTATGTTGCTTAGCAGTTACTAGTCTCCCTTCTCATTCCCTTGAGCTCATGAATGATTGTTCGTATTAGCTGCCTAATGAGATTCACGACCACTTATGTGTGATTTCTATAAAGATGTAAGTGGATCTATGTCGTTCTTAGTATTTCTAGTACGATATCACTTCTGTGTGTCACAACCTCAGTTTTGCTTGTCACTGGAGGTATGTTCAATGTGGAGTATAGTCCGTGGCGTCGCCGTAGCTTGGGCGCCATAGATTTTGATGCCTAACAGTTGTGGATGAGCCATGACATCCACGCATCCTTTTACCTAACGTCACATTTGCTTTGGAATCTTCTGCTTTCTGTGATTTGGTGGGTAACTGTAGTGAACAACTACTCTGTCAGTACCTTCCATCCATTAATTAAGCAGACATTGCTAACAGTGCTGTCTTCGCTGCAAGCTCTTGCTGGGAGTTACGTCCACCCGACTATTACGTGTCTTCAGGTGCTGGCAGTAGGCTTCCATCAGGGTACATCACTGTGCTTTGTGTGCCTGTTAAATAAAAAACGTTCTGCTGGCTATTCGACTTTTTTCCTGTATTCGAAACATTTTGAATAATCCCCATCATCGCCGGGACGTATAGGGCTCGTGTGCATTTAAAAGCATATCATTCTGGGTGGAAGTGGAATGTGTGGCCCAGCCCAGAAGATGGCAGAAGAGACCAGTTCCGACCACTTGACCTTCTAATATTTTGTAACTGACACAAATTATGATAAGGATAATTCAAAAGTGGATATTTAATCAAGATCATCCAGAAATTAAGATTCGTTCTCTAAAAGTAATGTGTAGCTGCTGAGTTGATTCTAATGACAAGGGCTTTTGTGTTCACTCATGCCGTCTAATTCTCCTAAAATGCATTTACCCACTTATAAATCCATTCAATACTCGATTTCCTCGATTGACCGTTCCCACTCACATTACTTTCAATTTCAGGGAACGCTGACAAAACTGTTCTATGAGAAACATCTTTCTGAAACCGGCTCTTTGCCTTCCCTAGAGAAGTACTTGCAGGTGACCGCTCATGAATATTTACTTAATTTCTTCAGTTTCTTTGCTTATAATGCAATTTCTCACATTTAGGATGCTTCCCTTGGTATCGTTCAAGTAATAAATCAAATAGGAGATCATGTTTCCATACAGAATGATGCGATGAAGTTCAACCAAGTTCGGGATAAGGTATCTATCCTGGAATCTTGATATTATCCATATTGATGGTCTTTGCTTACATACTTAGCTGTCTTGGTATTTGCTCGCTGTTCCTCGTATGACTCTCAACCGGATGTTGATGCAAAGTCTCGAAAACAAACTAATAGTACCAGGAGTGATGAATGTGAGTGTACATATTGCTTCATTATTTAAATGTTCACTAAATTATCATTTTGCAGATATTACGTTCCTGTCCCGCCGTTTCCGAAGTCTTAGTAAAATCAGAAGAAATCACTTCTGAACCGGTTCCAGTCTTGGTTGATTCGGTTGTTTCTATCTTTGAGAATGAAACACAGAGGTTAGTTTTTTTTTTAGTAAGACTTAGAGTGTTGTTTCCAAAATCCTCAAGTTTGTAGTCATGGTTTAGATGGGCCATTCCCGAAGAGCAAGATCGTTTGGTTTATCTTTTGACATCTCTTTGTCGGAGAAAACGAGTCGTGAAGGAAAAGGCTGAAGGTTTGTATACTCGATTAAACTCTTCGTTTCACGTACTTAGTTTGTACACAGTTTACCATTCTGGCCGGCGCCTGACAGCCGGACTTCCATATTTTTCGTAGTGCTTGCTGTCCTCGCACGTTAATATCTCATTACTTTCAAGTAATCTCGTACAAAAAGCTGCTCGTCGTTATGTACTTTCACGAACATGGAACTATTTTATAACTTCTCGTGGCAGTTTTAATGCCTCTCGGTATTATAACTGCTAAGAATAGTCATGCATCACGACCAATTTAGTGTAGAATCCATGAGAGAATGAACAGCTGACCGCTTCAAGTGTTTTGAAATGCTGAAACGGTTCGTTTTCGTGGCTTTTATGATATATCACTTGATATCGGTATGTCTTGGCATGGAAAGGAGGAGCGTAGGTGGGTTTTTCCAGGCAAAATTGAAAGCAGAAAAATAAGTGGGACTCGATCATAGCAAAATCATCCGCGACGTCCGCTACTCACTGCCACCGCAATTTCCATAGAGGAGATCTGTCATGTGGATCAGTCAGCACTTCAGAGCGCAGCCGCAATCCTAATGGCCCGTCTTGCACCGTTTCCTCCCACCTGCACACCCCCAAACGGCAATGGACTTTCTTACGATGTTTTCCCAATTTCAGGCTCTAGCGCAATCACCTAAGTCAGTTGGGCCTTTTCTGGTATATTCCCCTTTGAGCGCCGGTGCATCCTGACCACATTGTCGGACCCGTCTCGTGGTGTGTCCTTATTTTTGAACACCGGTGCACCCTTATCACAGCGCCTGACCCGTCTGAACTACAGCCTAAGAAGCTTCATGAGTTCTGGCATCTCATGGCAACTCATCTAATCTCAGAACAGTCCATAACCGGTCCCATTGAGGCAAACACGGCAGAAAGAAGCTTGAGGAGTTTCTCATTCGATTAAAAACATCGGAGAACATTTCATCCATACAGTGGATCACATCCTTGTAAAGTCCTGTTCTTTGTGTAAATTTCCAATGGTTTAGTGACGAGTGCTGCTCACCAGGCTACCGCTGCTGTGCCTGAAGTGTCAGTTCTAAACGGAGGTATACTGCTACGCCTTATTGTTATACCGAATCTCATGAAGAGAGTACATGAGACTGTCATGCTCAAATTACTTCTTCGGTGTGTCTTTCATTTATTCAAAAATTGAACAAGCGTCACCTTTCTTCATGATGGACTTTTTCTCAATTTTAAGGCTCGTGCAAAACGTTGGTGCTAAGGAAATTCATGTGGAATGGACGAAAAACATTGGTGAAAACAGTAAGTTCTCCACTGAAACAACTGCTGTTTAGAGGCATATTACTGCCGCCTTTCAATGCGGTCGTATTCCACTCAGAACGCTGAATGTATCATAGTTCCTCCATTACGAAGGCACAGACTTCTTTTAAGGATCCAATGCCGTTCGCGCACCGGAACTTGTTTTATTAGTTGTGGAGCTGTTCATGGAGTACGAGTCAAAACGTCAGCAAGCGTCTGAGATCTGCCGCAGCATATTGAAATCTCTCGGTGAAAAATTGAAAGGTTGTTCACACATGTCTTTGGTTTCTTTGAATCGTATGAGATTCTTTGTAGCGTGACTTCACGCAAGGAAAGTGACGATTTCAGTTGATGATATTGTGTTCGAAAAGGATACTGTTGATTTCATACTTTTCTCCCTTCGCCGTTATCAGTGGTGGATTAGATATGCAATCTGCAGCTGGTTCTCACACACGCTGTCAAGCCCTTCACAGCAGGTTAGGTTTTCACTGCACCTACTTGTCCTTGTCTCGACAGATCGCCCTTTTAATGAGCCAGTTTTGTCGAACAAGTGTCTTCTTGTTTTTTTTTTTGTGTAAAGAACGTCAAATCTGATTACATTCGCATCGATATTAGCACCACACCACACGTTGACCAACATTGGTACGCGTAAATCATTATATATATAGGATCAGCGTTAGGCTTGATACATGCAGTGTGAGTTAACGAGTGATATGGCGCTGCTCCGATGGGAGAGGTGCAATCAGATATGACGTTATCTGTAATAGCTTTAATATTGCAGCTTCCTGCTGGTCTGTTCAAATCCCTTCCTCTGGACCAACAGGAGCGATGTGAGCAAATTTCTGTGGACTTCTCGTTTTCACCCGCGGAGTGCTTCTGCCGTTCTTTTTTCGAATTGGCTCTTTTTGACGTTGACCTAGCGGCCGGTTTTCTCCAGAGAGGTTTGCACTCATCATTTAACGTATTAATAAGTAATATTCTTTGTTGATACAATATATAATCTTATTATATGTATTCTCAAAAATAACCAGAGACACTCTTGAGGTATTTCTGTGCGTCCTCAAGATGAGAATATTGTTGAGAAAATCGCGTTGGCATTAGTGGAGTCTTACGAACAAACGTTCAGTAGACAACCAGTTACGTCTTTGGCACAATTACTGCTAGAATTACTGCGGGTTCGTTTTTTTTTCGCATTTCTATAGTTTTGATCTTAAGCTCCCAGTTGGAAGAGTGATCATTTTCATTGCAGGTGTTGGATCCATCTCAAGGAATTACTTTCTCAGAGTCGCTGTGTGAGAGTACTTTCCACGGGTTAAGGCTTATTCAGCATTTGTTGCTGCTGGCCACTGCTGTTAAAGTAGCATACTATAAAGTTCGTTTACTTCAATTGATTTCTTCTAATAATTCGTTCTGTTCTGGTCTTGCAGAGTTCTGACAAGGCTTTGAATAACTGCCCACGTTCAAAAGATCCTGTTACTGACACAGCGCAGGTCGCTGGTGATCTCCTCCAAGGATTTTGTGAACTTGCAAAAGCTCATGCAGAGAAAGAGGTGTCGTTATCTACAATCTTCTATAACTTGAAAACTATGGTTGTCCTCCTTTTGATTCACTCCTTGTTCAGTTGTGAACTCGTGATTTCACATACATATTTACTTTTTTTTCGTCACCCTGTCAAGATTTCCTTCCAGGTAGTGAACTTGCGCCGGAGCAGACTACCTTTCCCACCTGAGATCAAGTAGGCTGTTTTCACACTTCATACTTCTTTGTTAGAGCATCATGGTTTTGTTCTAAGAGAGGACCATCTGCCGCCACCACAGGTTACGATACGTCGAGACGAGTGTGTCTACGCGCAGCTGTCTACCCTATTCAATGTTTCTTGTTCATTTACGAGATTGGTTGTCCAAGTGAGTCCTTTTTAGTGTCATCATCACCAGTGAAAACGTCGTGCTTATTTTAGCCTCCTATGGCTCTTCAAGTTTTAATCAATCGTTTGGCTGAGTTATTATTTGAAGTGCAGGGAATGAGGGTTGGGACATTCCTTGATAACTTACCTCCCGAACATCTCAAGGTTGGTTGATTTGGATCATTTCGTTCTATTCCTCTCTTGCTGTTTCAATCCTGGTTCGAACACTCATTGTGAAACCGTCGCCATATCATACCTGAGTGGGAGCTATCTTCCATACCCGAGTGGGAGCTATCTTCTAAAATCACTCATAGCACAATTAGTGAGGCCTTGTATGTACATACGTGTATGGGAGCTACGATGGAATGCACTAAAATCGCTAACCGTAGCCCCTGTTCTTTCATCGTTATTAAGAAGAAAAACACTGCATATTGCTACGATTAGTTATAACGGTTAGAAAGGGAGCGATTCCAGCTCGTGGCGCGATTGTGCTGCGTTGTGCGTCTACGTCCGCAAATTCGTCAGCTTGGTCGATGCTGACTACATCATCTTTCGAGAGTACCTCATTTGCTTTCAGAGCAACACGGTCTACGCCTTCGCCCAATCGGCACATGCCAAAAAACAATCTGATGGTCTGCGACAACCGAGCAGAGTAAGCCGCGCACAAGGTTAGTTTGATGTGTACCAGCAATACGAAATTAATACGTGGCAGCTGGGTGAAAAGTTGTCTTCCCCTATCATATGCGAAATAATTGTCAAAATTATCTTGCTTGGTAGAAGAAAAATAATTAGAAAATAAGCTAATGCAGTAAATCCGTGTTTTGTGAGACAATTTCGAGAAATTTTCCCACTCATCTTTAATGGTGGAGAAGGGGTATTTTCAGTCAAAGGCTTTTTTTTTTCGAGTTACAGCCAACAAAGTTTTGCGCCACTCATTGAAAACATGGGATGGATGGACCAATATTATTGGTTTTTGTGAGATTTTGTTGTCAATAAAGTTTTTTTCACTGATTGTTTAGAAATATTAAAGGGGTTTCTAAAGTTATTGGACAAGGTTTTTCCCCAATGGTATGCGTGCAGGTCGGAAGTAGACGCGTGATGCTGATCACGAGAGAGATATTGAGAGCTGCTTATCATATTGCATAGAAAAATGAGGAAACTTAAAAGCTTATTGAGAGTTCTTTCAGAACCACCTAGTTATCCAAAGACTATACCGCTTCCAGTTAATGCAAGGGGAAGATTTCCTTTTAAAACGAGGATTTGATGCTTGAGGTTAGGGTTCACATTTCTCAAGAATATTGAAAAAAATTGCCTGAAGACACTTGAAAAATGTCTCCGTGGCCGAACCCGAAGGAAATTATGGCAATGAATTACAGTCAAGCAAGGAAACGGCTCGGCTTCTGCTTGGTATCCTTTATCTATATTATAGATAACCTTTGTTAGATGTTCCGAAAGTTACTGTCCGTTGTTGACTGGTTGCGATTCCAGCTGGTGCTCTCGATACCGCTGGCGTTAAGCGATGTGATGATGGATCCTGCTGCGTAGAGAACGAACTTTTCGATAAAAGTACTCTACGGACGAAAGGTGTCGTTACTTATAATAAAGAGTCCTCAAACACCATAATTGACACGAAAGAAGTTTGCTCTTCTAAAAACTCTTGTCTATCTCAGCTTTCTAGAAAGCTTACCCTATTTTGGAGCACGCTTTCAGTCCATGTTCATTCGATATTTTCTTGATCAATCCTTATAAATATGTTTTAATACCCTCGAGTAAGCACTCTATTCCTTCCCATCACTCCCACTTATACAGTTTTTCTCATGTAACAAGGTTGCGCTAGCACAATGGAACTACGCAGTAATGCAACGTTTTATGCAATTGACAGTACTTCATGAGTGTATTTAGGGACCAACGTTGAGGCTCTAGCAACGGCAAAACAGATTAATGGGATGAATTTGAGAAGAAACGCAGAGAAACGTCTTATCAACAGAGAGAATCCAACAAGCGTAATAAACCCCACTGCGGTACCATCAAGTCAAGCGAACGGCGACAACTCGAGTACTGTGTATTTTTGTTCGCTATAATTTTACAATTACATACAACTATGGTTTTGAGAGAGACATGTTTTCAGGCAGAAACGGTAAGAAGAAGCGTGGTACGAAACATCGCTAGTCTTTCTATGCTTTACAGTTTTGTCGTTATCGAAATAGTATTTATTTGATCTAACCTGCTGATGTGATTGTGATTGCTTTTTTCTCATTTTGTTGCACAATCTTGAATTTATCCAGAGAAGGATCTCTTTTTTCCCCTTGTTGAGAATTGGCTGTTTCTGTGTTGTTCATACATAAAGTGCTTTTTTATATCTCGTTTTCTATCAAGAAAATGGGACGCAATAGCCGCTGGGAAGTGCTGCAAAGCCCTGGTTTAACTGGGATTTCGTGCCCGCTCTTTCGAATTTTGCGTTCCTTTCCTCTCTAATAAAAGACAACGAATCAGCTTCACGTCAAGATATATCGTCCCCAAAACAGCGACTCCGAAAAAGTAACAAAATTTTGACGGCTAGAAAATCGACCATGTAGGAGCAGATGGAGTGAGAAATGTAGGATTTCTGCTGGTGGCGGGAATCGAGGGAGTGCACTTGACTAAATACGGAGAAGTTAATCAGTGGTATTTCGAGGATGTTTTTTTTTTCTGGGAAACTGAGAAGGAAATGTTTCTTCCTCACAAGACTTGTCAATGCGTCGTTCTTCGATTACTGTTTCCTGTTCTTTCCCGTGGTTTAGATGAGAAATTTTGTGGATTTCTCATTGTTTTGTTTTCCCACCAATCATTTAACAACTGAAGCCAGATCTGGTCTGTATCGGACCTGTGCGCCACGTTACCATGGGGCTATACTACATTCGCTGCGCGAACACATGCAAGGCAGCTGGGTTCGTGGTTGCGATTCTGAGCATGATCCTATCATTCATTACATAGGGATGCTATACTTCATTACATAGGTGCACGCATGGCATACGCACGCATTTCATTAATTGTCCTGTGTGAAGAGGGATTGAGTGAGGTGTGGATAATTTTACAGCCATGGTAAAGAGTACTTGGACTAAAACGGCGTGTTGGATTAAAAGCAAGTTTATTAGATGTTATTCGATTCTGTGTCTTTTTGCTATTTTTTTAAAATTCACTTTTTCTTCTTCCTCGAATCGTTTAAGTCTGATGACTGACGGCGACCATCATCGTCATCGTCCTCCGAGCCGGATGCGTCTAAAGAGAATCCTCGTTTGTGTCAAAATTATATGATACAGAAAAAAAAACTACCAGGCCCTCTTGAATCAGTAGGCATCTCTGAAGAGGTGGACATTTCTGGGGTCGTTGATGGAAGAGATCTTGGAAATGAAGAAGCATTTGATGGGGTTACAGAAGTCGTTCCAGTCGTCCACATCGAGGTTGTCTCTGTACCTGATGGCCTTGCCATCGCATCCTGCAGAGTTCTGTTCTTAATTCTGTTCTTTTTGCGCATGGGGTCGCTAGCTATATGCTTCGCTATTTGGTTACAGGAAACTACCAATAGAATTGATTTATAGGGTGCGCCAAAATTACCTGCGCGTACATTTTTTCCGTATCAAAATGGGACCGTTGAGCTGATGCGCAGGGCGTTTCGTATGTTTGTTTATGCCATTTTTATCGTAAACAGCAGCCAACTTTAACAGCTTTGGAAACTTCCTAGACATGGGCTAGTAAAATCGGTGTTGATCTCGGCCTTAGGTCTCTAAATCGGTGTTGATCTCGGTCTTAGGTCTCTATCTTCCGTTTCTCACAATTTCTGAGGTAGGCTTCCTAAGAAGCTGAATTTTTATATCGGGTTCAGAGCTTAGTCTCTACGTTTCTGCTCCTGAAAATGTGTGATAAATTGAACAATTTAGCGCTCGCCGCCGTCTGAAGAGGCGCTATATTTGATTTACCGATTTCCTTGATTTTCACGATCTAAAAATTTCATATCAGTAGTGAAGGTAAATATGGTGGATGTTTTGAAATCTTTGCCGTTTCACAATTCTGTCAGCAGAATTTGGTTTTGAAAACTGATTGAGCGCAATCTTACAAGAAGAAATTAGTTCAGGTTCGGTATGATGTTGTATTTTCTCGACTTTTCGCTCACGGAGATTGTCTTCGTTACTCCCTCTGTTTGCAGACTCTGCAGGTTCCTATTCAAATATGTTAAAAGGTTTGGTCTGTGTCACTAGGCACAGGGAATAGGACTTGTTGAAAATCGTCCTAGAAAATCTAGAAAGAATCTGGTAAAATAAAACCCACGAATCATGGGTTGTGCCATCCGTAGATTCCTTCAAGTCGATAAGGGTAAGGAATTGAGTCATTTGAAAAACCAGCTATTGTATAGAATAAGGGTGGTGCAAGCCAACATATTAGGGTGGTGAGAAAGCCTTGAGCCGATTTTTCGAAATTCCTAGAACTTTCAGGTCAAACCAGTTTTTTCCTTCTCTTCCCGCATCGAAAGGAATTTCTGGAAGACCTGATTAATGGAGATGAGAGTTGGGTCCTCTAAGATTTTAACACGCATCGTGCTATGTGGCTCCCTCACCCAAACAAGTGTCTCCTTTGCTACTTCTCGGATTCCAGAGGAATGTTGTAGTACGAGCTACTCCAGCAAAGGCACGCAGTCACCGGTAACACTTGCGCCAATCAGCTCCAGAAAGTCGCGGACACTATTCGAGAAAAACGGCCGAGATGAGATCCTGTACACCTTCTTCACGATGATGCTAGGCCCCCATTTAGCTAAAGAGACCCGTGAAAAATTGGAGGAGTCTCCAGCTCTGGAAGAAGGGGAGCGCTGACCTGCCCATTAGGTGGGACACTGCAGTGGTGATTATATTTTTGAGTAAATTCCATTGTGTACTGAGTAATAAAATAAAGCAGGAAAAAACTACCAAACGGGTCAAGACTTTCTTATCACCCTAGTACTTGCAAAGTGCCCCGCGAATTTGCTGAAAAATGTACTGGCGCACCCTATAGGTAGAGGATTCGTACCTTTATGTTTCTTAACGTTTGCTTCATCTCTTCACTAGTCCTTTGCATTTCTTCGTAGGTTTTTGTGAGCTTCTCAAGGACCTCCAGTGTTAGACCTTGCATTTCTAAGATGAAAAATTCATTTTTACAAACATTCTCAGCAACTAAGGTAATTTGTGATACCAGCCATAATCTAGTACTCACGGTGAACTTCGTCAAACATTTTGTTGCCCGGTTGCAGGTCCCAACCTTTGTCATCGCTAAGCAAGTTATGGGTTAGAGCGTCTCTACAGCGATAAAACTACGAAATCTTTTCCTCAAACCTCTGTCTTGCAGAAATTGCCTCCAGTGTCTGGCTGCTATCCGGCTGCAGACCCTTCCTGAATTGAAGATATTCATGGGACTCCTGGAGAGGTGTTCCCCCAGGTTGTTTTGACGTGAACTTCAGTTTCAGTTACCGTTCTAACGTTCTAAGCATAATGACTGAATTCAACATTTTCGTTGAGCTTCATAGGCCAATGTATACTACTCATACATTCGAACCGCGCGAGCGCTTTGCGATGATCGTCCGGGCGCTCCCCGTCAGCGCGGTCATCGAACAACACTCGGACAGTCGAGGAGGGCCACTCGCACAGTTATGCATGAGCGCTTGGTTTGTCATGTTTCTCGAGTCACTGCTTTGGATCGGTTATAAACGAGAACTATTTGCGACTCGAGAAACACGGTAGATCCTGCGGGCGCTCTCGTTTCCCGCTGCGAACGACCTGCCTGCGGTCACCGCATGTTGGCGCTTGGCAAGCGCTCGGATGTTGCGAATGAAATGTATCTTTTCCTTTACTCTTTATTTTTTCTTCTTTCTTTTACTTGTTCCAATTCTTCATAAAATCCTTCTTGGTCATGCTGTCGTTGTAATCCTATAGCGGTTTCAGTAGCTGCTGTTATTGATCCCGAACCATTACAGCGTTACCGAGATGAGATTATTCGAATACAGCTCCCCAACTTCCCGTTGAGGTGGAATTCGACACCGGAAGCGCAAGACATAGCAAAAAAGATATATTGGAAAATAGGAGGGTACAAAAGGAAGAAGTGACTAGGCGCAATCCTAGGCGGAACAACACCACGTACAACACTAGATACAAACAGACAGCTTCGATCTTACTTACTTAGATACTTAGATGGCCCGTCGTCACGTGTCGTGCTGGCTCCAGCATCGCTTCCATTCCATTCGTTCTCGCGCCACCGCCACTGTTCGGAAAGAGACTCAGCAAGGGCGGCATCGTCATATACGACTTCTTTTCTTCCTCCGCGGTGGCAGATATTCTTTTCCATCTTGCAATTGAATCTGATTTTTGCACGGAGGAGACGGTGATCGGATCCACAGCAGAATGATGGTACTACTGAAACATAGAATAGACACCATCTTCGGTTGGTAAGTATGTGGTCGATCTCCATACGAGTCGTACCGTTAGGTGATTCCCATGTCCATCGGCGGCGTTCCTTTTTCATGAAAATGGAATTCCCATGGAAGAGGCGTGCAGAGGACAAAAGCCCAGCGAGACGACTACCGTTTTCGTTCCGTTCTTCTAATCCGAACTTTCCTATCCTGTACTCGTCTCCTTCAGCCTTCCCAAGTTTTGCGTTGAAGTCCCCAACAACAAATTTGTAGAAGGACTTTTCGTTGTGAATGACTTCTTCCAACCTCTCGTAAAAGCTGTCGAAGTCCGCTTCATCGGCTGCTAGCGTTGGTGAGTAACAGTTGATGATAGTAATGGATTTGTGACGAGGAAGGTTAAGACGGAGGGAATGCGCCCGTAATCGCGTGCGTCTGTGCTGCATCAGCAATGCGACGGGCCCTTCCATCACCATATATACGCACGCCGCGTCAAACGCACGCATCTAGTATATTGACTTATAATAAAGCGCTTAGTCTGTCTGT
>KN730347.1:1275-14184 GCA_000816745.1 Ancylostoma duodenale | reverse complement strand
CGATGAGACGAGTTTTTATTGACCATAAAACTTGTTAAACAGCTGATATTTACGTATATGGCGTACTTATTTTTCCTTAGACATAAGCTGAGTTATGGGATGCTCATATAGATTATCTCTGGAAAGAATGTCATCCACTAACTAGGAAGGCGATGTTTTCTCCTACTTATCTCATGTGCTTAGCTATTTTTTTGATAAGAAAAAAGACGGCGGAGCTATTCTTTAAATGACAGGCACGCTATCATTTAATCTCTTAGTTATGCAGAATTATAAGGGATTTTGTTTAGATTACTGACGCTCCGAAGGGTCTGTATCAATGGGATAATCTGCTACATTTACGTTTACGTGAATTTTATCACGCACCAAAAAAATCGTGCAAACTATTCCGACTTATTTTTGTGTTCTCATTCAAAAAAGAAGCCAAAGGGAAAAGAGACAGAAGTTGCAGCATAATAAAGCGGTAGACAAGTAAATGAATGAATAACTATCATATAACGAACAAGTTGCTAAATAAACAAAATGGCAAGCAATTCCCCGATGTTCGGCATAATTATGGAAGGCAATATTCTGTGATTTCTAACGAATCGTTTTTCTTTTTCAAGCTTCAACCTTTTCAAATTCAGAGTGCTGTGGGTCCTACACGGAACTCTGTCCAAAAAAAGGCTAAGGAATTACGAATGAATATAGAGATATAAGAATATGAAAATTTCAACGACGAGGAGGGGGAAGAACTCGGGAAGGGTTAGTCTCTAAAGAGTACGAGTGATTGGATGGGATGCTCTTCGATCGAATCGGTAGCGGTGGATAAAGATGACAGAGTGACAAGGATGAGAACGATGAACGGCTCAGGATATCCGTAGGATACTGGACGACCTCATCTGTATACCGGTCATCGACATGGTGTCTGGTGATGCCGGAGTTCAACCAAGGTGTTCGAGGTCATCGTTTGCCTGAGGGAAACATATGACAGGAGGGAAGCCCACGAGGATTTACGAACATGGGTAACGATTTCTTTCGCCTTCGACAAATGCCCCTCTTTTTTGGTTGCTACAAAATCTTTCTATTTATGGAATGTGCAATCAAAAGTTTACTTAATCTCAAGATTTGTAGCTGATACTTTTCTTGTATTTGTTTTTCCATTTCTTTATTTTGCTGCTTCTGCTCATCACTTCTTTTCGCAACCTTTGCACCTGTATCAATACTAGACCATGGATATGAAGATGGAGTTATGAAGTGAATGAAAGAACATCCCTAGAAATTAGCTATTGATCGGTATTAGCCTCAAAGTGAATACACCTCTGATGCTCATATATTAGAGTTCTTTGGAGATAGTGTCAAAGGCGGGAAATCCTTGATGTTAAGCCATTTCCAGTTTTTCTTGAAATCTTTCACTTTTAAGGAGAAAAATCTTTCATGGTCGCTCCTTACAGGGAAATCCATAGATATATTTGCCTAATGAACATCACTTTTTACAAGTGAAAATAATAGAGTGAGTAGGGTGAAGAAGCAGATCTTACCACTCGTGTGATGTATTAGCAGTAACGGCTTAGAAACAAAAAGAAAGAGGAGAAGAGGGAAAGAAAGAGGAAAAATCACGGAAAATTTGAACCACGAAAAAAGAATATTACACAAAAGTTCCCCGTCATGTCTGGACTTTTCACAAGATTAACGCCTCTTCTGTAGTTATAGACATTTCGGGAATAACGATAGAGCCTGTTAGGAACAAATTCCAGTGAATGTTTCTATTTCACCTCTAAAAAAACCTTGATGCATGGAAATTCATCGTTTATGCTTTCCATGTTTTTTTTTTCTAGTTTTCACTAATTTATGTAGGGTTTGTAATTGCAAATTCATTGAAACTGCGTTAAATTAGTGGAGAATAAGGCTAAATCTTACGAAATATCTACAGGCATGCAAGGAAATGCATATCTCATACATATCGAAGTGGAATTTACATATGTGGAAGGAACGAAGCCGCTACCGGTAGTAAATGAACTGCAGTACAACTCTGTGCTAATTGATAAGAGGTTTTCCCCAGAAAAAAAATGGAAGGGCATTTTCAAATGTCATTTTTAGGACAGACATTTTCTGACCACATGTTTCTTTCCCAAAGCATCACACTGACAAGGATCTAAGTTTGTATAAAGAAGCTTAGAATTTTTAACTGCTGGGGTAAGGTCAAGTTTGTGGTAAATTTCCATACTCAGGATCACATCAGAAACTATATATTAGGCGATTCTCTCGCGCCTAGCCACAGAAAATAAGGCGAACAGAGTTTAGTTTTCTTACGTGTCTTGGTGTTCCGCTGACGGCTTCTACCAATGGTGCCGTATTCTCACATATGTATGAGAATGATTTCTAGAGATTTCATTGGATTTTTCTCTACTTTTATAAGTATGCACACTAGAAGAGTTTAGTCTGACTTTGATTTCAACAGAAGAGAAAGTAGGAAGTTCATAAACGATGTTCCTGCGACAAAAAAAGAGTCAGAACCATGTACCAATGAATAATGAACCTCGCGCATGGGTTTGCCCGTATAAACCGCTCAACAGCACGTATTTCCGAGGCTTTGCATCAAATTTCCCAACGAGGACTCCACAGGTTTTTGGTCGCAATTGCAGGTAACAAAAAGTGACGAGCAATTAATGAAGGAGGCTGTAAATTATGTGTGCGATTGCGATTATCGATACACCATGCGGGAGGTGGGGTGGTTTGTCGCGAAAACGGCGCGATAAGATAACTACAGGCAGATGATGTATGACACTAAGGTCAAAACTCAGCGCAGACGCAACGGCAGCGCAAGCGAAAACTGGTCCGGTCAGCGGCGATCGAGCTCGGAATGGGCTGGCACGTGGTTCTAGGACTTGCGATGTTTGTCTTTTAGAAAAGTGCTCTGAAATAATCACTGAACAGCAGTAGAGGGAGAGGGCATGAACGACGTTTCCTCGGCAATTTCTACGCCAAAACTGCATGCTCTGTCGTGTATTTTTTAGCTGCAAATAGAGGAAGGTATGAAGTATCTTTAGTATCTTCTGATTGACAATGGGCTTTGCAGGATACTTTCGCATTGGAGCAGCTAGCTCTTGGACACTTTTTTTAGGAATGCTGGTGCTTTTAACAATTTTACGTATAAGATCCACAATCTTTTCAAATAGATCCTAAGCTGTTATAGGATTGGGAAGCAAAAGAAGCGCTGCCTTCTATGGCATTCACGGTCTCACATGAAAAGGGTTATAGGAAATAGAGGATGGAAGAAGCTATGGTTCGCTCACACTTCCATGAGAAGCAATATTTACTGCTTTCGAAAAAAATTTTATGATGAAGAATAAGAGTTAGATTAAAAATGCTTCACAGTTACTGTTCTCTCGTCTACGCAATGGTTAGAACAGCCCCGTTTCCTTTTCTTAAATGAGCAATGCTGTCTAGATTCTGCGTCAATTTGAGGCTATCCTTTTTTGAAAATTGCAGGTATAAATTGGTCGGCATTATCTAAATTATGAAATTTCGCGATAATAATCTCAAACTGATGAACGAGGAAGTGGAAAGTGAAGTTTGAGATGAAGGTAGTCATTCAATCCTCGATTTTAGTTTTGGGGCTTGAACTAGGGGCTCGAAAGATGAAACCAACCAAACAAACTTGAAGTTCGGAAATGCATTATATCGTTAGGTAAATAAGCTTTTGTGATGTTAACCACCACTACAGCATTATTTAAAAATTAAACTCACAAGAGAAGGATACTTGGTCAATGTGGCCATTCACAGCGAGGTGCACCTCTCGGTATCGCGACGCTGATTTCAAATCCGTTCTTAAAATCGCCCAAACTTCTCCCTGTGATGAGTTATGCCCAATTTTGCTGCTCTTGTGCATCCTCTCAAATTAGTGTACGAAGAGGTCTCTTAGCGGTGAGATGGTGTTAAAACATATTCGGTAACAAAACACGTTTGTCATTCGTAATGACTTGTGTGAACATAGATATTATAGTAGCAGAAAGACCATCATCGAATTAAAATCATGCTTCTGTGGAAAGAATACAACGCATAAAACTTTATTTTATTGCTTTAGTATTAATGGCCCATACATCATGAATTTCATTGTGTTTGTGTAAGGAATCCTGAAAAAGTTCTGAGATCGAAGAGATCAATGGGGTTGAGACAGAATTGGTTCGACGGCTCCTTCCTCCAGGTAATGGGATACGGCTTTTGCAAGGGATCAAATATAGGGCTTTGACTGCTTGTACTGACTCATCGCCATTGTAATGTGCACGAATTTTAGATGCTGAAAGGCTGAAGGAGCGCGGATGGTGTGCGACGTCCGCTAGGCCACATGACCCTTCTAGATAAAACCTTTGATTTCTTCAAGGCTACTTATGTTGAAGTGGCAAAATTTGGAAAAGGTTCCGAAGCAAATTCGTTTGTAGGAAAGTTATTATAGACAGGATGACCTTCGAAACTAGTCAAAGCAAATAATATGCAGTACAAATTGTTTCAGAACGTCTGAAGGTTGAAGCACGTTTTTTGTCAATGAGGGCTCGCTACCCATAGGTGACAAAAGGGAAGAGTAGCATTTTTCCACGGAATTTGCTAAGTTTTTGTAAGTTATTAGTTTCCAATTCGGTGGTCTATTGACCTGGTGAAACGAAATCTGCCAATATGGTTTCCAAACATGGTAATAAAATAAATATCTGGCGAAATGTGCATCAATGGAGACTGTAAACACCAGGGGAGCAGGAAATGGCCACAGAAAGGCAAAACATTTTGCACTGCTAACATGTTAATGGAATCATCGGGAAGACTGTACAACTGGCTTTATTTGGCTAATCGATTAAACACTAAGAGTTAAAAGGGTGTACGGAATAGTCCTTAAATCATCGGGACCTGTAAAGAACGTGTGGAGTTTTCATTCTAAAACCTTGCAGACGCCAATGACAGATCATCCAAGAGCCCAAAATTTCATTTCACCACACTAGGGTTACCTCTTATTTTTATCGGTCACCTGCCCCATCGCTCTTTTATATGTAGATACATATTTGTGAATTTAGGGATGCTCGCCAATATACATGGAAAAGTGGGAGCAAAGTTGAAGTTTCTCGTACACAACGAAGTCACGTTGTGAATTCATCTTCTTCTAGGAGTCAGTTCGATTTTAACACAACAGAAAAGGTTGGATGACGACTCCTAAAGAACATCGAACTACTATGGCAAAATTCCTGTTAATCTAGGGATTTTTTCAGAAACCTGTAAGCAACCGATCACTCACCTTTTTAATTTTTCAGAAACCTTTAAGCAACCGATCACTCAGCTTTTTAACCTCCTATTCCGAAAACGTAAGATAAAAACGTAGAAAACGCAACGCGGTCAATGCCTATTTCTTGTGAAGATTAGCCATCATCTTTCGAGGTGCTGCTAGAAGCCATTTCTGTTATTCTTGATGCAATCTTTCAACCGCTTCTCGAGTAAAATTGGTGCCAGCCTTGCTCCATTTCCGGTTGAAAGTTGTGTTGAGGGACTTTGCACTTTTTGTGGCAAGTAGTTAACACCTCACCTCAACCTCTAAGTGGCAGTAAAGTAGCCCAGCGGGTTAAATTAGGGTTTTTGAAGGACTATAAGTCTCCATTACAGTAACTGGAACGTTGAAATCACAGAGCTAGCTCAGAGGTTCAGTCTCCCTTGGGTAGAAACCATTGACTTCCGCCGATTTTAGCACGAAAATAGCAAAGTGGGCCATGGTGAAACTAATTCGTTCCAGATCATGACGGACAAAAGAAATGAAGTTTATGCGTTCATCACCCGCTTCTTCAGCATGCGTGCTGTGAACCAACTGTATGTAGCAGTTATTGTGGCATTTGCAGATTTCATGCGATCCTACCGACAAAAACTCTATCATCTGTGGAAATGAAGCTGAGGAGGATGCTGCAGAAATCACGTCTAAAAACTATTTTGCTATACCGAGATCCTCCCCCACCCAGCTTGAAAGTGTGCTACCCCAACAGCCAGCAACTCTGCAGCTCTAGCTCACGTTTTGCAATCTTCTGAGCCGTGTCTTAAAGGTAGTGTGTCACCTCTTTTCGTGGGTTAAGAATACCAACAGACTGTAGCTCTCCTCGTCACGCTGATTCCAATGATGTACGTCAAAGCTCATAAAAGTGACGAGAACCCCGTTTTCGGAGGGTCCAAAAGTGCAGTTCACGGACCGCTCCTCCCAGGTGGTTCGTGACTGTGCTGGCTGCCCGCCACGACAGCAGCGCTGGCAACACGTCTTGACGTGTCCGATCGATAAGATCAACGGCTTTACGTGGCCATTCGGCTTGACAAACTGTTCCATATCCCGTCTCGAAAAACGTTTAAAAAACTGGTTTAAAGACTTTTTAGTAACATTTTAGGTATACCGTTGGATTCAATGTGTGGAGGAGATTCAGAATCTGCTAAGAGCTCAGAAACCAAAACGAGGTGACACTGCCTTTAAGAGATAGTCGAGTTGGACGTTACTCGATTGAAGCTGATCGAACTGGCGCAAGCGCTACTCTCCTCGATGAGGCACGTCATTGCCGCATCTGATGGGATCGAAGTCTTCCTGGTTTCTGAAGTGGAGCAACATTATCTGTATAGCTGTTCTGACTAGCAGTGATGCCAGCAAAACAAGGTGTCCTTGCAATTTTAGTAGCATACAGTTTTTAGTCGCTAAGGCCCTTACAGCCTCTGAAATTTGTACAGGGTGAGCCATAAGTTCTCGTACACCATATTTAGTACCACCACAACAGCAGGATTCGACATAATGGCATGAACTCTATGATTGCACTAGATCAACTCAATAGCAACTCAAATAATCTAACCGATCGGGAGCATGCCTTCTTCAGCTTTTGTAACAGCTCAAATTAGAGTGAGAGGTGTACGCTTAGCGACACGGTGGTATTCCTTGTCTGTATCCTCCCAAAGTTTTTCCTCAGCTTTATTTACGAGTTCAAACTTATGAATAACGTAGCTCTTGATTTGTTCTTAAACACCGGGAATGTAGAGCAGTCCAGTGGATTCAGATTAGTGCTGAATGAGAGTTAGCTCTCAGCACACGCGCACCACTCCAGGAGACACGCTTTCTCGATGAGCAGGTTCTGAGTCCTACTAAAGCGTCACGTCGGCGGTGTTCTACATATATGTATGAATCGAATGCAACAATGTCTCTTCTCACTCAAAATGCTGTGTAAATAAGTCTGAGTGTGACGTTGATGCTGTGAACCGTGAAAATCTAAGAAAACTTGCTCTGAGTAAGCATCTTTTCAAAAACGTGAAAAATTCTTCGAAGGAAGGAGGAAAACGGAATTCCTCGCTCATCCCAGGATTCCTCACTCCTTTACATAACTACTCCATTGTTCTGGTGAAAACAGAATCCTTCCTTCCTGATCAGAGTGGCTCCAGTTCTAAGATGACTCGATGCTCCGTGCCGCCATGGATGGGCCTCCCACTCGCCTTTGAGCTGTTACAAAAACAAATGACGACATATTTCTGATCTGTTAGGTTATTTGAATTGCTTTGGAGTTGGCCTAGAGCGGCCATAGAGGTAATGGCACTGCGTTGAATTTCGCTGTGGTGGTACTAAATATGGTGTGCAAGAACTTATGACGCACCGTGTAGTTGAAGAGCAGGGCCCAAAATGTTAGTGCTGTTCACGAAAGCCACTAGCTACAAGGTGGCATTTTATTACTGTCCCATATAAAAAAGGACACAGATCATGTATCCTATAACTCTGAGGATTGTAGACCTGCTCAGTCGTGAGAAGCTGCTCGTAGATGAAGGTGGGTGTCTCATGCGCGCCACAGTGAAGCCGTATCTTGAAGGTCTGAGAGCTGTGATCTAGGCCAAAAGAAGGATCATGGAACGAAACTAGTGATTTTTGTTTCCTTGGGAGGTAGCGATTTTTCCCTGAAGAGGTCGTTGGAGAATGTGCTCTATACCTTTTCCGTCAGTTTTTTTTATTATGGGACAGTAATTATGCGCCACCCTGTGCTTCGTTACTCCGTACAGCCAACAAATACTTTCTTTTTCTTCCTTTGAGCATTTGAGGAAAGCGATCCGTACGTTAGAGTTCACCTATATTGTCTGCGCTCCTCGACGTCCGACTCTCACTGGTCGGGTTTGAGTCCTGCTGCAGCTGACACCTCGCATTCCAACTCATTATGGGTTTCGTTTTGTTAAACCCATTTGAAGTCGTTTTATCACGTTTTCCGCTCACGTTTATAATCATATGTTTTGAGAATCTCTGACATTGCTGTAAAACTACAGTTTTCAGTTGCAGTGTTTGTGTTTCTTTCCTTGCGGGAACTGAAAAAACCTACACAAACATGTGAGATCAGATTGTTATCGCGGCGATCACTATCGCACAGGTGGCGGTGGCACTAAGGAAACCTTGAAATGGTGAGGAAAGTGTGAAACCGAGTGTTCTCTTTGCTTTATGAACAATCCTTATCAGCTCCTTCCTTTTGTGGGCAAGACATTTTTGAGACTATTGTTTTCATCAGTCGGTTTGTTATTGACTGCCTACCAATGCTTTTGAGAGAATTTTTCCGATGCACTCGCTACGATCCATTGGTCAGTTATGCGTAGTATCCGAGCGAGTTATCAGAATTAGAAAATAATAAAGATCTGAGGATTCTTATTATGATATTATGTACAACATTCACATACTAAACATACATGGCAATTATATTATATAAAATGTAAAGAAGAAAATAGGAAGTACATGGTATACTTCATTTCGTGCTTGGATGCTCCTGAGAATTTTCCAGGATGTCCCACTCCAAGAACACCCCAAATTCGCTCAAATTCTTACTTATCCTTCAACATGTGTAGATGTCGAATGTACTGTTACAAAGCGACAATGTTTGATTACCCAAATTTCACCTTTTTTTCTCTGCTTTTGTGGGACTGCATCTTAAGCTCATCTATTAAACAGTATACTTAGGACCGAATAATGTACTAAGTAACTACTAATTTATTCGAAATCGAAAATTCAACTGCGATTAAGTCTATAATTCGGGTGTGTGAGAAAGAGGGAGCAATACAGTCCTCTAGGAATGATAAGTAGGCAGTTGAGGTCTTTCTATTTTTTGAGCGTTTAAATTCTTGGGATCCAATCCTGCATAAATTATTGAATGAATTGGTTTATTTGATTTTTATTAGGTTCTGAGTATAATAAACAGAAAGAATAACGTTTTATCCAGAAGCGTAGTTCTTAGCCAGTGGTGTAGTTGCTTATCCGACAATGTAATGATGCACCTTTTTGTGTGATAGTGTGACACATTTTCATCCGGTCAGGCACTTTTTTTCCGGAGGGAACCAGGCAGTTAGTGCGCGCAACAGTGCTGCATCACTCAGTGAGTGGAAAATGTGCATTCATAATTTTTCCACCTTTCGTTACACAACTTTGTTCTGCCCTGGCTAGCATTTAATTGTGCATTCATCTAGGTGCGCAATTTTCTGGCCAGTAAGAAAACCAGTAGCTAGTGTTTTCTGTCTGGGAACTCATAGGTAAATACAGAAGAAGATAAGAACACATGGAGAGTACATTGACCGCCAAAAGTCTTTGGGCAAGCATAAACTTTCGTTAAAACTTCTGGAGAAGAGGAAGCTGAGAACATTTGTAGCTGTTTCCTATTCTTAGCCTGGTTTCAAAAGTGGACAGTATTTTTGTCATCAAAGATACCTCAATGTGTAGCGGAAGAGACTCTGCAAGGAGGAGATGAGACAAGTTGACCTGTGCTACCACTGTTAGATAATGACAAAATCTTTCAACGACTTCTTGTTCCAGAGTTAACCGAACCCTCCAAAGACTTTCAATGTACCTTATACATAAGAAAAGTCGGAAAAGTGGCTTTTTTAATCCAAGGAACTTCTTTCGAACAATATGTGTATTTTTAGGAAGTTGGCATGTTCCGATCGTTCATTCGCAATAATCTGCTTTTCGTGGCCATCGGCTTCTCAGTAGCGGTTGGCGTCGGAATGGGTTTGGCTGGGCGATCGTTCTCACTTTCCCCAGACACCATGTCACTGATTCAGTTTCCTGGCGAGATCTTCATGCGTTTGCTGAAGCTGATGATTCTGCCACTGGTGGTGTCATCATTGATTTCTGGTGAGTAAACAACAAAAAACTAACAGCTCAGAAACTAACAATATGCTCCAAATAGGTAATTTTCAAGAATAAAATTTAAGGATTTCAATGGATCTTTGATACAGTAAATTATCGTATGCATGTAACAGTATGAGTCTATGTTAGCCAAAAGAAATCAATGCTGCGAACAAAGAGTTTTCGAAAAAAATTCCTCTTATTTTTTCTTTTCTAAATTTCCCAACAGTCAAGCTGAGTACCAATGTTTTTTCTCCAACTAAAAAACTGGAACCTGAGAACTGTATCCATAACAATTTTGTTTCGAATCATTAATCCGAGGATAATGCTCTCTTTCTGTTTTATTGCAAAATCGACGAATGTTCGAAAAAAAAATGGAAAATAAAGGTAAATTAAGCAGGAGAATACCTGAAAGTGATTTAAAACTGTACATATCTCTATTCAGCCCTAGCACAGATGGATGTGAAGAACTGCAGCAAGATGGGAGCTATAACACTGATTTACTACCTCACAACAGTTTTCTTAGCGACCATAGTAAGTAACTCAGTTTTCCCATTTTTTCACTTTTTTTCGCAGGGGGCTTGGTGCTACAGTATTCACATAATTTCCCTCTGTTTATTAAATATTCCTTGGGGTTAAAAAATGTTAGACTAATAAACGTTGTTGTTTACAAGAACTGTTGTGTCCACGTTTCTATTTTATAGAGGGCATTTAAAGGATATTCATCCTATAGCTCTTTATTTTGTTTTTTCTCGAAAAACCTTGTTCTTCGTTTCTTTTAAGCCAATGAACTTCCTTTCTTTCCTCCTTTACCTTGAAATTCCTCGGGCCTGGAACATATATACAGAGCAAGCCAAGATCCCCTCTCGAGTATTTGTGTGGAGCCTTTCGATCCCAACTTGGCTGTCCTGCAGGGAACCTGATCCAATGAAAAATTACTTAATTTTCTCTTATTGTTTTGATGTCTTTGTTTTAAGTTAGGTATTTTTCTTGTGCTGATGATACATCCTGGTGATCCAAGATTGAGCCCTGATCATCCGACTATGGAAACGGAAAAGATCTCTGCAATGGACACGATTCTGGATTTGATCAGGTGCGGTGCGAGCCTCTTTGGACTTAGTCTTCCACTTTTTTTGGGTTTAATTCTGTATCTATCAAAGACCGCACAAGAAAAATCCTCGTTTTTTTTTCAGGAATATGTTCCCAGACAACTTGGTGCAAGCATCATTCGAAAGAACTCATACCGTATACAAGAAATCCCTGACGAACCAGATTAATGCTTCATCCCAGCAGATTACAAAGGAGGTAGCTGAGCAACGGGGGATGAATATTTTAGGTATGGACTTGTTATTCCATTATATATAGGCTGTTTTCCCTCTATTACAAATACTTCCTGCAGGAATAATTGTTTTCTGTGTTGGTTTCGGCATTGTGACGTCACACTACGCCGAAAAAGTGCCTGTAATGGTAAACTTCTTCCTAGCACTCGACAAAATCATTATGAAACTGATGCTTTCAGTAATGTGGTACGTCTTGACACTCATTTCGACATTTTTTAACTTTTTTCTCTGGAGCTAGGGTATGTAAATATGGTATGTTCTTACCGTAGCTAGCGAAGGAACTGAGAAAAGTTACCATATCCAAGGTTCGCACCCATTGGCATTGCTAGTTCGATTTGTGGCAGTCTATTGGAACTAGACGACATCTGGACAGCTGCAAGTGCAATGACTATGTAAGAAGGTTTGATTTTAATCCTTTTGGTTTTTGAACTTCTGGATCCTCGGTGTTTCGTGCTTTTTGAGTTGTTTTATTCCTCATGATGCACAAAAAATACATAGCTCACGGAACGCTCCAAAAATCATGTCCATTTGTGGAAATATCGGGCCATAAGCACGTGCTTTGGAACGTAGGAAGGGAAAATCTGCTGATGGCAACTATTTAGCCAACAGACCAACAGGAAGTGTAAAAAAGTTGAGTCCAAGGTGCTCTCATATTCTTGAAAACCGCTGTTTATTTAATTTTCATGCAGACCATTTTTTCATGTTTACAATGCATATTAAGTTTACCGTTGTTTGTTTGCTTCATTTATCTGAATGCTTGTCTTGTCTTTCATCCTTTTTTTCTGATAATTTAATTTGCGCATTGCAACAATTACCCTTTTCTCTGATGATTTAATTTTCGCGTCAGCGTCATTTATTCACACGCTTTCTTTTTTCTTCTTTTTTTCCTTCGCTTTTTTTAATCTCATGCTGAAAACCTTCGTGAACTTCCTTCCTGTTCTTTTTCCTTTATTTTCAGTGTCCTGATAGGATTTCTGAAGTTTATTGTGGCGAATCATGCACAAAGAAACATATTTCTATGTGCTGCACCACTATCGAATACTTTCAGTGACTTCTCAGTCAACATTTTTCTGAGAAAAAGAGATTTTTCCTGTATTCAGGTACATTCTAACGGTACTTATCGGTCTCTTCGTCCATTCATTCATCACGATCCCAGCCCTGTACGTGATGATTACTCGCAAAAATCCACTGAACATATTCAAATACATGATGGAAGGAGGAATCGCAGCGATGGGCACATCATCATCGTGAGTTTTCCAGGATGAGAAAAAAAAGGGTGAGGAAGAGGGGGAGCCACAGTTTATTTCCATCTCGAAGGCGGATGTTGAGGGTACATAGCCCATTTAGAATTTTTTTCGTGACAAATGTTCATTGGGGTAGGCTCACCCTGCCTCCCCTTATTGCTTGAGGATGAAGTGAAAACAATCGCGGAGCATTACACCTGGAAGAACTGGG
>KN730345.1:0-10508 GCA_000816745.1 Ancylostoma duodenale | reverse complement strand
ATCGATGTTTTCACACAGAACCTGACACCATAATAGAGAGATGTGTGCGTGTGTGCATGTGGCAACAATTGTCTAATGGAATTCTTGCCAGGAAGAGAGCATGAAATGAGACGACATCACAAATTGAACACGCCAATGTGACAGTAGTCCTGCGCGCACTTATTTGCACAACACCTCGATGACAAACACAGACGAGTTTTTGGCTACCGTAACCCTGTGATAGCGCTTAGCACATTCGCTCTTGAAAAACCATTTTGACCAATTTGCTCCCTTCGAAAGCGGCTGAGAAGTTCGATGTGAAATTTGAACGAAAAATCTGGTTTTGGACTAGTCTTCGAGAGAATCCATAGAGGAGTCAGCAGGAATAAGTAAGAAAAGACATGTCACTGCGAATTAATCCAAACAGAGTACTCCAAAACAATTTAACATTTCCAGAATATTTGAGAAAAAAAACTGAAAGTAAAATTGTATAATGTACGGAACACAAAAAAATAGAATTTATAAAAAAGAGTGGTGTTCTTGCACGTTTATGGACCAATCATGAGGTTCTTTTTGCTACCCGCGAGAACTGGTCCCCCATGGAGGTCAAAAAACTTTTATGTGCTTCAGTGGCATAGAGGCGTAGAGATTTTGAAAAGATCTACTCAGTACAAATCGCAGCAGTAATGTACAGGATAAAGGTAAGTTTCACCTTTAAAACAATTCCGCAAATTTTGTCCTGGACCGATGGGGACCAGTTCTCGTCTGACATGACTGGCAACTGAGAATTGAGGCCGCATACAACATTGCAATGGCTCAGGATAATTTTGTTAATTACCCAACGTCACCACGAGGGTTCACACAAATTTACCCAACGTCAACAAGGGGACCAACACGCTCACCTTGGGTAATCCAAATGAAGCATCCAGGTCCTGGTTTACTCACCCATCAACCCTTTTTTCTCTTAGTCACTGTTGCTTGAGAAAAGTTGAGTAGATTTCCGAGAGACAACTCTGCCAAACCTGGTTCATGCAAACGGGGACCAGTTCTCGCTTAACAAAACTGACAATCAGAACCTGTTCACCCAACCATTTGTGCACAACATTGCACATTTAGGCTAGTTTCTTTCGCAAAGAAGACATTCAGAATAGTTCTACGGTCAATTTGCTAAAATATGCTCAAATATAGCCATACATAGAAGGACTGACTGAAGTTTTTCCAAGTTGATCCTAGTTTCCCGCCAATTTTTTTGTGTTTTCCGCTCACAATTCTTCCAAACTTCGCTTTCCTCAAGGTGTTCTTTTGTTGCCTCGTTACTGCTATGATAGGGAGGTAGAACATGGTTAATTTTTGATCTATTATTCTTGAAAATTATTCACTACATTTCAAATTGACATCATCTTTTCCCAAAGAGTCTCCTGTTTCAATGAAAATCCAGGAAAAAACCAAAACTCTTCAAAATTTCGCTCAAGCAAAATCACCCAACGTGACAGCTGTCCCATCCGAAACCCGCAACAACTCGTCCGTGAGCAATCGGTGCTTTTGAAGACATATCACTTGCAACAGCGCAGCAGTTCACTTTGTGACTAGCAGCAACGCTGTTGTAATATTAACGTTATTTCAGGCGGTACACATAGCTAGGCGGACAACTGACACTGCGGCTGACGTCACACGCGTGTGCACGCAGCCATCGATGATCGATAGTGAATAGTTCATAGGTGAACTCACCGCCGTCGGAGCAGTGGATGCCATATTTTGATGCGCAGCGGTTCAATGGGACCAGATGAGGCGTGCGCTGAAGCACCGGCTCTTTGGTGGATGGCGCTGGTGACTTCAAGCGTGCACTAAGTATTTGTATGCTCTGGACCTACCATCATGGACGAACTCTGCGCGCGTGTTCGCACGGGTTCTCCTCTGACAATGTACATATGCGCTCCAGTAGCAAAAAATGCTCCAGTGGTAAAAGTGCACAAAATTCGTTTTATACAATAGGAATGTCTTTTTTTGTGGGTAGATACTCATTCGCAAGGAAGAAACACAGCAGAATATCAGTTACTCCACTGTAGAGTGCGCCCCAATCGCAAAGAGTGCTCTTATCGTAATTTGTATTCGCTGGTCACCAACTACACCAGCAACCACGATATCATCGCAATATTGGACAAGAAGACACAATATTAGACAAGAGATTAGGAATCATTGCTATTTTCGGCTGTCTGTTTAAGTTAGAGCCTCAAGGAATGACAAGAAAGGAATTAGGGTTATATCCTTATCGAACAAAGGATTTTCTGGATCAGTATATAAACTGGTAACTTGGTTAAGTTACTCGGTTTCTATTTGATCCTCAGCAATGAACAGTGAATGCTCAGACATCTGCATTATCAACAAGAATCAGAAGTATGCGCGACTTTTTTTGTGATGATTTAAGATGATTTAAGTGAATAATACTACAAAAATAACAGTGAAAAATTAGCAGTAAATTTGTTCTTTCAAATTTCCTCATCTTTTCAAGAGCTAATTTCCCCTATAATATTTCGGACAAATGAACTTTACTGATATCCTCTTCAAATTCCTGTGTTTTTACGGATGTTCTCGCTATCATCATATCAGGCCTGGATTTTGGAAAGCCCCTGTCTTCCCATGAGAAAGCGTTAAAATCCCATCATTTCAACGCATCGTTACGGGATACCGTGGGATAGTAGCCTCGCCGTTGGCCCGCGATGATAACTTTTCCGGATCAGGTTTCAGATCTTCCACCGCGGCGGTCTCTGCTTCAAGCGGCCCGCAGCTGTAGTGGCGATGGCCACCATCGTTTTGTCAATGAAGCTCGTCCAAGAAAACGTGATTATTCTTTTGACTTCACATTTTATGGTTATCCAGCGAGCGGATAACTGTCATAAAATGGTGAGCGATGCATGTGGCCGAGTGCAAAAGCGCTGCACGAGTAATTTATCACTTTACGCCAACGATAAGCAGTTGATGAACTTATTTATGCTAGAGCCCGACTTCATAGCAAAAACGAAATATGTGAGCCTCGTGCAGTAAAAATAACGCCGCAGCAACAGATGGTGCAAAATTAAGATGGAAGGCTTGATTTCCGAAATTGTTCTTTTCAAAGGAGTGCACACCATATGACTGCCATATGAGAGGAAAATTTGCAGCTGATAAGTATCGGTGACGGCGAAAAGTGGGGAAGAACATATTCCAACATGTTCCACTATGGATTTGGGCGGTGGAAGTTACCCTGCTTAATTTTGAAATGAAAAAAAAATCGAGAAAATGTGCCGAAAACATCCTCGAGAATCCTGGTGCATTGCCCGGCGTCAGTGCTAATTTTTGTCCCTGAGCTGCTAGACGAATTTAATCCAGCCATCCATAGTGGAACCAGGGCCTGGGTGTATTATTAAGATTACCCATGGTAAATGTGTTGATGCCCTTGTTAGCAATTTCTAAATTTGGCAGCGTTAAAACGCTTATGCTGGTTAAACTCAATGATGCCCACGCTCCTAAGAAATAGAATTTATGTGGGGAAAATAGGCGGTTCCAAACGTCTGCTATTGGCCGATGCCTTCCTCGCTCCGCCCCTCTCCAATCATTAGGCACCGGTGTGAATTCAAAGAGATCATGTTCGAGTATGTAGACCACCAAGAGTAATTCAATAATATACATAGTAATATAGTAAAAGTCAAAGTATGAAGGGTGTGCGAATAAGTATGTTGCCAGGATGTACTGTTCTGCCCTTTCCGGATATCATTATAGGCAACATTATAATATAAGAGATCCTTGAGATAACAAAGGAAATAAGCGGGTAGCTAGATTTTTTGAATAAATGATTTTTGGGCCTTGATGCATCACTGAGATTATCCATGATAAACGTATTAACATACCCAAAGATACCCTCCTTGGTGTAGGCCAAGAAATTACCCACACATAAGGTTGTCCACACCCAGCTGCTAACCATGGGTAACCACACTCATCGGCATAAGATTACCTAGATTAGATTTCTTCCATTGATACATCTGGAGCTTGCCTGGTGATAACATACTCTTTACCGTGCTTATTCCCCTAGAAATTTGAAGGAGATTTTCCAGTAATTTTCCAGTACATAGTAATCGCGCGTAGTTTCTTAGAATAGAGTAAGATTTCCCTCCATGAGGATTCAGCACTTTTAGATACTTTTAGACCCCTTTTTATGTGCTGCTCTATCC
Organism: Ancylostoma duodenale; assembly: GCA_000816745.1. Lineage (NCBI taxonomy): Eukaryota > Metazoa > Nematoda > Chromadorea > Rhabditida > Ancylostomatidae > Ancylostoma > Ancylostoma duodenale. The sequence goes on along the minus strand of KN730345.1, from coordinate 6,324 downwards.
TCACATCCGAGCCGGGAAATATATGCCGACTTCATCACAACACACACGTCGGACCGCCCGTCTCGAATTTCCGGGTTGTCCCTCGGAGAGCCGATGTGAGTCTGACTCTGACATTTGCCCGACGACGCTTTAGTCGTGTGCACATGGGCAAAGAGAGGACAGCTGTTTTCTTTGCTGGATATAATTTAGAGGCGCCTCACCGCGAAAAACCACTTGTGGGGAGGTTATCAGTGAACTATAGTTGATTTGTGGCTGGTATAGTATACCTATAGCGATCGCCGAGTGAGAAGAGAGGACTACAGCATTGAACATTGTGAGAAGTCAGTAGAGAAGAAAAGGAATCATTGGGTGATGTCAACAGAATTTAGCTTAAATCTGGCCTCGATGACGTGAAACTTGGCAAAGCATCGCAGAAATCGGCAGGCACATGAAGCAGGCACAATATCGTAAAGCGTTGAGAAGCTGTTGTTCCCTCTGTTAGGTTAGGACCGCGCATATCGACTAAGCTGCTTTATAGCTATTCTATGCTCTAAGGTCCAACATCGCCGATAGTAATTAGGCTCTTCAAACGACTAAATCCTATATGCAAAGTTAAACGCTCTAGCAATCTGGCTGTTGTCGCGTATACTCGCTCCACCATTAGGCTCGCTAAGTACGCTAGCATTAGCTGACCGCTTTAATTGAACGACTGTTACTCTTAGGCTAGGAAGAAACCTGTGCTCGCTTACATAACATTTTGTGGATGGTCATCTTAAATAATACAAACTCGCCTTCTCCATAGTGTACCGCTTAGTCTCGCTCGCCTCGCTCGCCAAGCCTACCGGCTCGCTTTTCTCGCTCGCCTCGCTCTCCAAGCTAATAGCCACGCGATTTGTGCTAGTTATCTTTCAGAATTTTAAAATAACAACGATTCAGTTTTTTGTATATAATTATGCCTTAGTATCCTACAAATATAGGTAAACGTCTCTTCAACCATTTCACGCTCCGCTCACACCTATATCGGGTTTATAGTCGCTGCAATCGCTCCAGCGCAGGGGCTGTAAGCTAGATAACACACAAAAAGCACATAAATTTCTAGACCATCCATTAAAACGTTGTCTTTGCATTACCTATAACCCAAATCCTTTAAGTTTTCTCACTTGGATCGAGCAGCCCTCGACCAGCTCCCTTTTACATTCGTTATTGTTCGCTCGCCCCCCTCCTCCCCCATCCCTCCTTTGTTGCTGCCTTTCTCAGGATAATGCCCACAACCTTGCAGTAATTTGCACTTGCAAAAGGTGTTAGAAGATAACGAATGAGTTCGTAGTAGTGTCAGACACTCGCTGTCATCTTCTTCTCCCAAGTGATGCGTCAAATTCACTCAAAATGCAACAAAAAATCGCACTCACTGTGAAACGAGCCTAATGCGATTGCGCTTCTTCTCGTCGGCGACCCCCTGACGCGCTTCCTGTAGTCTGTCTGCCCATGCGCTATGTATAGAAAACGCTGTTCCACGAGCTTTTTCTTCCTTCTTTAATCCTAACGAACTTTCAGTTTACACCAAAGTTTTTTTTTGATGGATCTGTTTGTTGCCGTTAAAACATAAACTCTCATCGGAAGTCGTGTAATACTAAAGTGGTGACGGTGAATAATTAAAAGCGGCTAGCGGAAATAGGAAAAAAAACATGAATTCAACGTGGAATTTGGTCCCATAAAAGGTGCGCTGACGAATAATGACGTCGGGAAAACAACATGCATACTTGAGTAGGTGCAAAAGAGTGCGTCTGAAATACGAGAAGAAAGAAGGTATAAACAGCTGATCATTTTAAAGTTTATACTTTCTTCTTACACTATTCTGCATTATTGCCTGCACGTCACTTTTGTGTGTTTCACATTCTCAGAAATAGAATAGACAGTAAAGAGATAATAAATCGATGAGGGAAGAAAAGAACAAATAGATTTGAATCTAATAAAGGATCTGGTATTGAGCTATACATATTTCCACAAATGATGCTATGGAGTACCAGAATTCAATGCTGGTATGTAAGACGATAACGGCGACCCAGCATCTAATAGTAAACTATAATAAAGTAAGAAAAACTACAATAAGGTGGTATGAATATATAGGCTGTGAATCGTAGCCGCGCAGAGATCAGCGGGTGACAACGCGAAAGAGTATAAACTGACGGCTATATAGGGCATAGAAAAGCTGAGAGATCTTTACGCAATTTTCTGTGGGTACTATGACTATACATTTCGAAAGTCGGGGTTAAGTAGATGAAATGGTCTCGCAGAAGAAAATGCCCGAAAAACTCCTAAAATCCGTGTTTTGAGGTATATTTTGGGTATAGGGCTATATTTTTATTGTATTTGTATCTTTCCTTGAACGGCTGACATTTCCGCGTTTTTTTAACCTTCGTCGGAGCCTAGAAAAGTCAAAGACAAATATGATTTACCCCTCAAATACCTTATCACATCTACAGGACCTGATCAAGCGACCAGAATAGGAGTATAACACTATTAGAAGAGGAGAAAGCCGTAATAAATAAATAAAGTAATGCTCACGTTGACAGCTACAATGTACACTGCTGAAAAATCCCAATAATTCTCTAGGTTACCAAACTAATCACGATTCTATTCCACTTGTCCGATTTGTCTAGAACCTTCCAGAACCATCCACGGTGTTCAGAGAGCAATGGGGCAGTAAATATTCTGAGACTTACTCCTTACAATAATTAAGCTTGTATTTCCACTATACAATGATTAGGGCTCTACGATATTAAAAATTTTTTACAAACTTCAAAACAAAGTATATTAAGCTAAATGGTATAATCTAAGGTCGTTCGTACGAATCCGGTGGTTCGAGCGAGCACAAGCGGCACTGCGGTCAAGTATAAACGAATTCCTATCGTCCACCACAAAAAAATTTTAGAAGGATCGCAGCAGAAAACCGGAGGAGCCGACAGGCGAGCTGTTGCTTTTCCGGTTTCCTGCTGCAATTCTTCGGAATAGCTGCTGCGGTCCTAACAACTTTATGCTGCGGTTCTTTCAAATAGCTGCTGCGGTCTTTCCGTGGGGCCGAGCGAAAAGTTTGCACCCCAATTCACAAATAAGTGGAACAAATCGGTTGACAAAACCAAACTACTGAACATTACACGCATCAGTGGGTGTGGCCACACTATAGTCACTCGTTTCTGCCGTGGACCCGAAAGATTCTACTAAGTCTCACTGTCCCTCCAATAAAAAGGATCAGTTGTCCGCGTTTGACGTTCGTGTGCGCGTGTGAGTGTGTGTGTGTTAATGCGCTCCCTTGTTTAGAGACGAGTGAGTATCGTCGGGAAAACACTGCTGCTGCTGCTGACGCTGCTGTTACTGAGTGAGTGACACTGCGACGCGCGCAAGTCGAGCCGCGCCGGCACACGCCATCAGGCCTCATCACTGATGCGCATTTCGAATAACGCGCCCACATTACTATCGTATTATTACAGGCCCGCGGAGATATGGCAACAAGGCCGCAGCCAGAAAAGTCCTCGCTGACCATGGATTACTAGACTTGGAAGAGAAGTTCGGGCAGGAATTGGATAGCAGCGGCAGAAATTTCGTTGGTAAAGAGAAATTTTAGTTGAAGCGCGGGAAAAGCACCAGAGAGGCAAAAAAGCGGAAAACACCGGGAACCCAACGAGACATTCTGTGCGATCAACAACATAAACAATGATATACACTAGTGGAACAGCTCTTGCACCACAGAATACCGCCCAGATGGTCTGCCGCCCCGCACCACCTATGCGACGCGGTGGCAGCTGAGTGTTGTGGTTGTCGGGTGTTGACAGTATTTATGGTCTGCTTATGTTTCCACCCAAACATTTCAGAATGAAGATAGAGGCGCAAAGAAAACAGTGGAAAACACGTTCCCATAAGAAGAGTATTGAGCTGGTCTGCCGCACCGCGTGGGTATTGCGGTGCGGCAGACCAGACGGGCAGTGTTCTGTGACGCAAGAGTGATTTTTCAGCACTCTAAGAGTATGATCTATCATGATCTATAAGATAACAGTTAACATAATGTAGTGAAACGATCAATAAATCAATACAAAGGCTCTGGCAATCGATGCACCGACAGTCTAAATTTCAATTTCAGCGTATATTCTTCAGAGAACAGGTATTTGTTTGTAGAACTTTTCCTACACCATTGCCTGTGGACGCTCAAGCAGTCTCGCCATTTCTATAGCAAATAACCCATAAAATCAATAAATCAATAATTGAGTTTGGATGCCCTGATCTTCATGCAACAAAATTTCTCTCGCAAATTTTTCCCCTGGACATTTTGGAAATTTTCCCAATTTTACTGCTTCCAGAAAAAAAAAGTCAGCTATGATAAGTGGGAACACAAGCAGGGTCATCTAGAGACAATGTGCTAGTGAGAGACGCAGACATACTGTAGCATAATGAGCTCTGATATTAGAAATGAAATGAAACGAGTAAAAAACAGGTTAAGAAAAAGATCAACGAGTCAAACAAGTCTAAAACCATGTCAACTTTCCAAAAATCGTTGAAAATCAATAAAATCAATACCTGTAGCGCGACTGGTGCCTGTGGCATCGGTTGCCGCGCTATCGGCACCCAACCGATGGCGGCCGCGCGTGCGAACGGCAGCCACGCTGCGACGGACGCCATTGCGCGACTAGCGGCCTACAATCTGGAAAAAAATCCTCAGTGGTTGGACATGTCAAGCAAAAAAAAAAAAAAAAACAACGACATAACAAGAACTGACGCGTTGTCGGATATACTCAAAACGGAATGCAAATGAAACAGATAAAACAGGAAATTTTAATGAAATCGAGTTGCTCCGTATCTTTCACGGGTATTTTTTAAAAACAAATTAATGAGTATTCGAGGTTCAAAAAAGCAAAAATGGCAGAATAAAAGCAAAGTTGACATGCCAAAACACTGAAACTACTCCATAAGGCTCAACAACAGGATTCCCCAGACATCGAGCAGCCATTGTGTTCCGGAAGTACCGCCAAGCCGGCTCTCGTTAGTAAAACATGTGCCCGGCACAATCTGCACGTCGTGTCTGGACAAGTACAAGCCGGTTTAAAGGACGCATAAGAAACGTAGGCAGAGCCGGACAGTACGCAGATGTCGCTTGCGACTCATACAGCCTGGAAATCTGGCTGCATGAGCACAGGAGTTTCCTCCAGCCGTGGGCTAATATAGAGACCACACAAAGCGATGAGACGGCAAAGAAGAAAAGGCATTGATAAGTAGCGTTGGCTGTAAATTTCTCCAGAAAAAAACACAGTGTTGGTCGATAATTGGTGATTATAACGAGGCTGAGCCATCTGGATAAGTAGCTGATGCTTCCAGAACATGCAGCATGAGGAAAAATCAATAAAATATGGAAAATATGCTTAAAAAAGAGAGAAAAAGTGGTGCGATCTAACAGAGATTAGTTCTGTTTTTTTTTGTTAAATAATTGCTGAATCCAGAAAAAAATCGATAATGGGCGCATGTACTTTTCCAAATCGGTAATTTTTAGCTGGATGTTCTGGTGATTCTCCTCTTCCACTATTTTCCTTAGAATCTCGAAAACATGAAAAACTGAATTTTTTTGAAAATTTCTTTCCTGAAGCAGATTTTCGGCATTTTTTTCTTGGAATAGAAAAAGTGTTGCAAATACAAAATCGAGTTACTCTTAGGAACAACTACTGAATAACTCTCAAAATGTAAAAAAAAACAATATATATTGAGGAACACTAGTCTCTGCTCCCGCAACAGGAAAGGTCAGCTGTAAACTGCAATGACGTTCAGAGAAATTAGCTACTTGCACATGAACGAATAAACTTATGTTTATCAGAATGATCATCGAACAAGCCAGGATAAAACAGATCTAAGGATGTGAAGTAATCAGTGTGTCTATTCTCCTGAGTCGGATTCCCAAGGACTTGGTAAAGTCGATCAATATTTCGAAAAAATACACCATTATCAGATGAAAATTTGAAATTCCTTGTCAACCTGTTTAAAATAGTTTTTTTTTGACATGAGTGAGTATTCAAAAAAGGGATAAATTGCACATCTACTGACTCAAATAGCAGTAACATCAAGAGAGCTAAAAATATTCACATGAGTATGGACAAAAGTAATGAAATAAGAAATTTCCCTTAGAAGGGAGGAAAATTAGGAAAATTAGGAAGAAAGTAGAAAAGGAAGCATTGATCATCAGGAGAGTTAACGAAAATGAGAAAGTGCATGTGGAAAACGAGAAGGTGCTCAGCTACTTTTCTGCTGTTTCCCAGATCTCTCTATGAATTTCCTAGGGTTTGCCGAAAATTTCCTGTTTCAGTGAAT
>KN730344.1:0-14363 GCA_000816745.1 Ancylostoma duodenale | reverse complement strand
TTAATCTAGTAGCCTCTGTGTGAATTTGGCGGGAAAAAGTAATTGTGAATTAAAAACAACTATTCGAAATTTCCGGAAATATCATAATCCCTTAATCCATCAATTCGAAATGTTACTGAAAAGTGACAGTTACGTAATAACTCACTAATTTGTGACGTTACCATGCAAAATCCCAAGTAACATAATTATCCCGCAATTACAGAACTATTTATGTTTCATTTTTTCATTTTTTTTCGCTGGTATATATTTATTTCTTTCCATGAGCTCTCTCGAGCAATGAGTACTATATGCAGTGCTATAAATATTGTGTGCCACGATATCAAAGGTGTGACTTTTCAAAGGATTATCAAAGGAAAAATTAACTCGTAGGGATTGCATTGACCGTCGATCAATATGCATCTCCGTAACTGCATGAGTTAACCCATGAAGCTTGAAAAAATTCTCATGAAAATAATGGAGAGTAGCCCTGAAATTTAGGATTCTGCTACATAAGTGTGCTCTAAATTTGCAACAAGTAGATGTTTCTCCTTCTTTACCCTCTACTCCCTGAGCGTACTATTTCGCCGCAGGTTTAAAAAATTGAAATTCTTGATATGTTCATCTGACAGTATAGTTGCAACGCGGAACAAATCAAACTTCACTTTTTCAAAGTCCTCCTAGAATAGAACAATATTTAATCACCTAAAATCCATTGCATCATTCGATTAGAGTAAATCAATTCAATTACAGCGAAACATCACAACCATGCAGCAGTACCCGGAAATTTGATTCCACCCTGGTTATTTTAAGAAAAAGAAAAGCAGCATATCTCTTTAACAAAGGGAACATTCGTCAATCTCCCTCACTCTTTTCAGACGTTTAGTGCGCTTAAACTAATTGAATTAGGGCTATGTGTGAGTTGTCCTAGTTCTGGTTGACCTAGCCGCTGCCCTTTATCCAACGCAATCAAATATGCTTCAAATACAAAGCATTTTCCAGGCATTGGCTAGTTCTCGGTAGGACACTATGGGTCGTATGCATGTAAGTTCCGGGTCTGGAATGTTGCCGCGCGGCAGAGGAATGGAAGTTCCACTTCTGAAACCACATAACCGGAACGTTCCTGATTAAATGGATAGGGGCCTTCTATCGCATAGCTTGATTCATTTTGAATTTATTATACTAGCGCTAAAACACGGGGTTCGGAAATACGTGCAGTGCCGGTCAATCACTTTTGCAACACAGAGTACCGTCCATCTGGTGCCTCGCGTCGCACCACTTACGTGGCGCGGCGAACCAACTGAAAGCTTTAGTTAGCAGGTGTTGTCGGTGTTTATATTTTACCCATGTTTGTTGCCACACTGCTTTGAGCATTTCGGAACGAAAACAAAGACACAGAGAAAAACGGTGTAGAACATGAGCAAGACACCAATTCCACCAACGTCCGCGCCATGCCACGTAAGTGGTGCGGCGCGGCAGATCAGATAGGCGGTGTTCTGTGATGCAAAAGTAATTCCCCGGAACTGTACCATCACCACCACTCGTTTCCCTCCTATATTTTTTCACGCTACTATGCATAGTGAAACTGCTAGCAGTGTAGTGTAAATACACAATGAAAGAGTTACAAGTTATTAATGGATGTAGAACAAAACCATGTTACTGTTACAAGTTCAACCAGTGATGTATTCTCGGAGATGAATGAACGACAAAAATGAACTTAACAAAGTTGATGCAACGAAATATGTGCTTAAAAAGTATATACATGGACTAAGCAATGTAGTACATCACCCTCTAACTCATGAGATAAAGACTAAATTGGTTGACAGGAGAACGTAACATGTTTATGAGTAAGGTGGTGCTACACCGACGATTGAAGAGCAGAAAACAAAGAACTGATTAACTAAGATTGATGGAAGGATTGATGCACAGAAGCTAAGGAAGTGAAAGCACAGCAATCTTAAGCTCCTAAGTTTTTACACTAACCGGGTTCGGGGCTTGAAGTAGACCGGAAGTGTTGCTTCCTTGGCGCACCCGGCCCAAGGACCCTTTCATCAGTAGTTCCCAGGGAAGCTTCAAAAGATCTTAGTATCTGTTACTATCGAGATATAGATGAAACAACAAGTGATAGATGACGAATACATGTAAGGAGTAAGTAAGACAGCGAGATGCTTCCTCAAATATGACCTGTGTATGTGATCTAATTATTTGAAAAAGAGCGCCACTGTTGGGTCATGGTTGCATATCTCTCAAGCGCATCCTTTTGTCATGAATAAGGGGGAGATGTACTACATTATTTACTTACGTAATAGGAAAGGTCTATCTCTAAGTGCACCACACAAAGTTCTGATTACTCTTAAAGGCGCTCTTTCATTGGTTATCCTTATGCAGCATAGTTGTGTTATTCTATTTTTGAAGTCCTCATAGTTGGAGCACGTCCCACTTCTCCTAATAACCTCTGCTACAAATGTGTTTGTTATGGCGCACTTTTTTTGAATAATTAGTTCATTTGTACAGGACGTACAGGAGTAAGTAAGGCATATTTACACATTTTTTTCTCCCAATATGCCATGTACCTCTCAGGTTCTCTGTCTTACCTTGATTTGCATTAAAGTAAAATTCTCTTGTAGCTTCCTTGGGAACTACTGATCGAAGGTTCCCCAACCCAGGGGCTCCAAGGAAGCTGCATTTCCGGTCTAGTTCAAGCCACGAAACCAATTAGTACAAAAATCTTAGATACGTTGGTTGTGTTCTTCACATTACCCTCGACAATCATTCAGATCATGATCTCAAGTCGGATAACTTTCATCTTTTCCTCCAATGTAGGTTACTGGAACTCTCTATCTATAGAGAATCTACGAATATGTGTTATTCCATTTCTCCCTCTGGAGGAGCATTCTGCTATCTATACTTAGTCGGATATACTCTGGATTAGACAAGGCTTCATATTTTTAATGTTTTTTTTTCTCAAATCTTTCGAAAGAAACATGCTTGCGCAACCGAAGATAATCGTTGTGTTGTCTTGTTGGAGTTGAGCTCCCATGTGTGTGCTTTGTAACCGCAGGTTCAAATGCGTCCTTAGGGCACCTTTGAGTGCGGAAATGAAATAAAAGAAAATAAAACAAGGGAAGGAGCGTCTCTGGTACTCCTCTCCAGAGCCTCGTAGTGCTGGTGCAATCGGAAGCACGCAGCGAGCTAACGTGGGAGTTGACCTCCATTCCAGAGCCTCCTGCTTGCCAGCATTGCAGGTGTGTCGTCGCGGAAATCTCTTAAGCGGTTTTTACAGTTTTGACGCGCCGAGCCGTGCCCTATGCTTAAGCATAGTCAGCGTCAACGCACTGCTAGCTCGCAACGTCATCTGCCGCAAGTGAGGTACTTTCATAGTTTCTGACACGGAGCGTCATTTTGCGAACTCGCACTGCGAGTTGCATCGAGGAATGCTCTGGGGCATTCTTTGCCGCTGCGTCAAAGTGGCAAAGAGATTGGGCAGACAACTGCCTGAGTTTGGGAACAGATGTGTGCCGCTTTATATACGAAAAGAACTTTAATTTCCTTTTTTCAACTCCCCTTCAATTGTGGCAACCTGCATCGTTTGCCGCAACCCTAATGCGGGTTGAAAGGCGAGAAGTTACCTCGCAGCGAGTGACTTCTCCCGCCACGCCTCAACTTGCTAAAAACTGTAAAAACCCCTTTAGAAGGTTGGCCGCAACCTGTGGAAGGGTCGGTTGGATGGTTAGTAGGGACACCGGTGAAATTATGACTCTCTTCTCCGCATATTCGCACAATTCAACTGTTCCGAACGATATTGAGCTCGACTTTGAGGAAGCTGCCCGGTACCTATCGACCTTTACAGAAATTTCATGCATACAGCTTTTGATGTGGATGTGTGCGTGTGTGTGCTCACAGTTACCTCCTTCGATTTCGCAAACGGATTTTAGACTATTCTTCGTCGAGACAGATCTTAGACTATTCTCAAAGCAACGAGCTCGTTCTCAGTCCCTTTACATCTGCATTTGAAGCAGCTTAGGCGCGGATTTCGATTATGTTGGAAGGAGTCGCGCGGATGACGTATTAGACAGCAGCGACGTAGGCATAGTTTCTTCGCTCCACCCATTTACATCCAGAGCATTTATCAGTCGTTCCTTTAGTCCTGTACAGAGTGGCTGAAAAGTTTTGGAGCGCGCAAAAACGATAGTATCGCGATTATCGAGTACAGCAAATTTCTTTTCAGCTGTTAGCCAAGATAGTTATTTTATAGATCTTCATTGAGGTCACCATTTCGGCATTGTCGCCTTCGTCAAGGGCTGGAAAGTCAAAGGCATATTTGATTAACCCCTTCAAACGCCTTATTCTCTTACAGGACATCTTTCATCTAGTTCGTACACTCAAAAACAATAGCAGAATCACAGATTAGTAATGCTCAATATAGTTGTCGACGAGATGGTAGAACAGAGGACCACTAGTACCAAATTCGCGCTCCTAAGGGCACACATCTTTCCTGTTCATCTTTGTATATTTGGATACAATCCAAAACGCTTCTAAAGTCCTGTGTGCTATAATTTCGGGCTCTAGCGACAAGATTGTGACTCCGAGTTGGATTTCCGAGTTTTCCTCCCATGACTGGCGAAGCTATATAATCATATATTCTACCTATATTCTCGAGATTATCCGCCCCTGCATGAAATTTTCTGTCACAAGAAAGCGATTATTCCGAATAACACTGCATAAACAAACTGTTCAAACTGTCCTTTATTCATTTTCGTACAGGCTTCAAATGAGCAATAACAAAATGACGATGCGATACGAATCTCCTTAGAAACACCTGGTGTGGTAGTGATCTGGCTGTGACCGTGAAGTAACCCTGATGTGACCGTCAGAGATGACCTTGAGGTTACCTCGCACTTACTTTTCTTTAAGGCAGCACCAGCCAAAATCCTCGACTCTGAGCTTAGGTGGGGGAGGTGAAATACCGACTCAGCACCATCATAAATGTGAAACGAACGCAGACAATGATGGCTTACCTGTAGAGAAACTGGAACTGTCGTCGCGAACACGCCTAATTGTGTTCGCGCGCGGACGAGTGCTTCGATGTCGGGTGTGCGCGTCCCGCCACGAAACCCTGTGAATTGAACGCATTTCGTACTCCCTTTGCGCCAAACCACGCGCCGCAATGGCTTTAGCGCCAGGGAAAACTCGTGCCGCAGCGAACATGGATAGGTATGTTCGCAACGACATTTCCATTTCCTCTGCGGGTAAGCCATCATTGTTTGTGTTCGTTTCACATTTGTGCTTTGGTGCAGCTTTTAAAACCTATTCAAAAATAAATGAGACCGCAGAGTAACCGGCCGATCACCATGAGGTCTCATTCTGGTCCCGATCTCACAGTGACAGGGGTGAAACCGTGACGTACTATCTAATCACACATGTTTGTGAAAATAGCAGCATGAGGAAGGAGGCGCAGACCGGTCACGAAAAGGTCCCCTCAAGTACTTTTTGTTTTGAGGTTCACATCACGGTTAGCTCACGGTTTCGCTGATTTACTACCACCCCTGATGCTCTACTTCAGGAAGACATTCGTAACAAAAAATCTATTTCTATTCAGCAAATATTACACCCTCAAAAACTTTCAAATTGAACTTCCCACATCATTGAGAGAACATAGGTCTAGGAAAAATCAATGAAATCAATAAAGTCGATCAAGTCCTGTAGAGGGCCGTCCCACTAAGATAATGACAATTTTGCAGGGAAACATCATGTGCCTTCCAAATTTTTCAATACAAAGTTTTAGAAAAGTTTTTTTAGTCTTTTTTGGGTCTGAGGAGGTTTCTGATTTGTTACCTTTAAATTCTCAACCAGGATGTTATTCACAATTTTCACTAGTACGTTTGACCTGCAGTGTTTATCAATGATCGTTCATCGCTATCTCACGCAAATTTAATTCCATTAATTGCTTTGCCTAGCTAGGCCACGCCCACTCGGTCATTTCCATTTACGTGGTCTATCAACTTCCTGACACGTTCTGACATGGCAGATTTAGAATTGAAAGACAGCAGGTGCTGCTGTACTTTTCTACACAAGTACTTGCGACAAGCAAAAATGTCATTTATTTGAACTTTCAAGTTCGTCGGCCTTTTGTTCCAGGAAAACCAGGATGAATTCTTAATTGGTGCCTAATTAACCAGTTGTCTGCTGCTGGTTGGTAGTAATTGGTATTCAGCAAGGTTGGATTTGTACTATAGTAAACACGTAGTATTTGCTGCAATTATCCATGCAAGACGTCTCGTCTCATTCCAAGAAAGGCCCTTGTTAGAGATGGAGGCTGTACCTAATCAATCGATAGTAATCGCCTAATCAATAGCTATCAACAGGCATAGGAGTTGAATAACCGTGCAGCTATTGTGTAAACGCTATGTATCTTTGAAAAGCTGCAAGAGCTAACGCTACTCCTACACTTCACGTAGAGTCCCATGTGACGCTATTTTTCCTACGATATTGATTTTCACACGTATTGATTATTGGTAGGTCACGCAGTAGCGACGCCAGCGACGCCGCGCCCAAAATTGATTGGACAGGTGCTGCGATCCACGTGGAGCATTGCAACCGCCTTCATAGTTCTTCAGTCACTGCTTTGGATGGGCGGAGCTTACCGTTTACTGAAAATAATTGTTTATTTATCAAGTAGGGATAATATAATAATAATAATACAAAATTAATAATATTCAACTTAGCAAATAAATAATATTCAATAACAAAAATTTAAATAAATCCCCCTTTCATTGTCCATAAACGAATCCTAGAAATGCATAGCAGCTGCATATCTTCGTTCTTCTTTTGGATAAATAAGGTTATGGGCGTGGCGAATGACATGATGCGGCGCAGTTGTACAATTTATAAATCATTCTTCGATAAGTAAAAGAAAAAGAAAAAGCACGCAATGCAGTAAGCCTGCCGCAGTTTTGCCTTCGGCCACGCCCACTTTAATCGCTACAGTCCCTCAACACCAAAAACAATTTTAAAATAGCTCCAATATCTACTAGTACTTTTATCTCTGAATAACATGTTCATCATCAATGAAAGGAGGGCGATGGTCCAGAGAAAAAAAGCATCCTGATTTTTACCGCGCAGCGATAGTGGGCAGAGTAATACCACATTTGCGGCGTGGTTTTCAAGTCGTGAGCCGATAGATTGGGAAAGCTAGTGTGAAACAACCTGAAGCGGTCAGGTATTCAAAAAAAATACTTATTTCTACGTTGTAAATAGTTACAGGACTTATTTCTACGTTGTAAATAGTTACAGGTTTTAATTTCACACCGGAACACAACTTCGTTTTTTTTTCTAGAACTCGTTATATAAATATCAAGTACGACACCTGGTCTGCTGAACAGATGCAGCAAAGTGCATGTCACATTCAATATAAAGAATATTTATAGTAAAACATCTGCTTCAATAACCTCGCCCGCTTTTTAACTTTTTTCTTACAATATGAATTTTAAAGGCTGCGAAGCCCTTCAAAGACGAATTAATTTCACTTTCTGAGCGCAGCACAAAACAAAAAGTTCAGCTACGTCGCAGTTACAGATGAATGATCCGAGGATCTTATATAAAGGCGCACTTCGAGCGGCCTTCCTTACATCGACGCTCCGCCCTTCGCCTAGCTTACAATTCTAAAGTCTTCCTCGGAGAGTCTTCAACAGTCTCCTGTTGTTCCTGATATCCTGTGGTACTTGTTCCTGATTCTTTTCTGAAGGCCCCGCGCATAATTGAGACTACCCTGGGTAAACGTGTTACCGTCCCAATAATGTATCCACTGTTAGCATCCGCGCCAACAAGTTTACCCTAGCTGATCTCAATGATGCATTCAGGGACCGCATGCATCATTGAGATTACCCTGAGTAAACGTGTAAACATCCCACAAGCTCACACACCGTTATCATGCACGTCAACACGTTTACCCTGGGTAAGCTCAATAATGCATCAAGGCCAAAAAGATGGTTTACCCTTCATCATGGGCAGAATAGCAGAAATAAGCGTTTACAATAAATTTGAACTCGAAAGTAAAGAGTAACAGTAAATTCTAAACATTCCCCAGGTTGCTCCGCTATAGCCACCAGTGCTCTACCTTGGGGCAATTTCCAATTTCGTTAACCCGTTAATCCGTAACATTACTCGAAATGTAGAAAAAGAAACACTGTGTGGGTATACGGTAGGAGCAGTCTTCTGCGGTAGGCTGCTGTATACTGCTCTGGAATGTTCTACATGTTTATTTTTCCTTTCCTTCTCTGTTTTTCCTCTCCATCTTTTTCTTCCTCACTAATTTCCAGCATTGTTCCTCACTGTTCAATCAATATATCGATTAGGCCAGTATCCACACAAAGCAGGAAAGTCCGTTCTACTAATACAATTTAGCGAACCATGAGTACGCTTCGACAACAATTACTGCCAGAGTAGGGGTGCCACTACTGAGAAATATCCCTAACGCTAATCAATATATCGATTTTTAATTTTCCTTTCTAATGCAAACTGCACACATAGGTATTGGCAGATGTTTGGCATTTCTATCTTTACTACCATTGATTCGCCCATGAACAGGTCTGAAAAGTGCACTTAAGGGACGTGGAGCATTATGTGGTGTGTTCGAGCCCTGCGATTGGTCGACTTATCAAACTGGCCAATCGCAGAGCTCACAACAAAGGTACAATGCTACACACTCGCAATTACTTGTCATAACTTGTTAAAACACCTTGACATAAGCAAATTAAAAGGACTAACGTGCCAATAACAGGTTTCGAACTTGTCGTTACATGGTAAGCCATGTCAGAAATAAGCACAATTCTGATGAGTCAGGGTGGGTAATAGTAGAGGAGCACGCATTTTCTCCACACCACTCATTATCGATTTCTTGTGCGGAGGTATAAAAAGCCAACAATCGCGCTCACTAACCCTACATCATATGACATTCCACATAAATACAACCACAAAATTAACAGCGTTTCTTGAAATGTCGTCAGACGAAAAAAAAACCTCCGTGGGCAAAGCGCCTTTGTCTCAAAGTGGGTAATGATATCTTAGTGATAACGTAAGAAAACGTAATTGTGCATGTCATTATTTCCACTCAAACTAGCGGATCACGCCATCGCCGCGGGACCCACCCATCCGATGGGCGGATGTCCTTGTGTCGTTTTAATTGGAATCGAAATTCGCCATTCGTATTCATTCGTGAGCGTGCACGGTCAACCATGTGCACTCAGCTGGCAAACGTCAGTTGAACTCATTTCGTTATCCATTCGTCTTGTCTCCGGTAAAGGGCAATCATTTTAGGAGATCTTCGACGTGTTTTACGTGTGTTGCGTACATTACATTCGATTCTACGTGGAGGCATTTTCCTATAGGTAGTGTTGGTCGAAAGGTTCAATTACCCACTTTTGACACCGAGAGGTTCAGTTACCCATTTTTGAGACCTATCCTGAATAGGTTTCCGTACAAGTTATGCATGTAATTTTATGTGTATAGATATCGTTTTTATCCACTCTCAGTGACTGCATAATAAAGAAAATGATGCACCCTGGCTAGATCCCGGGTTTTTGTGCTGGTCACGTGGGAGACAACCACCCCCCTAAAAAAGAGTTGCATAAATGTGGTGGGCGTGGCCTATTAATCACAAATAACTTCATTTCCTCGGTTGTAACTCCGGTGAATATATTATTCTCATTTCAGTGCTTGACATCACTTTCGGTAGGCGATGCGAAGCAAATGGGCGGGGCAATGGGCGTGGCTTCGCGTCCTAGCCCTCTCTCTGATCCAGAAATGGTCAAAATTCGGAGGAAAATTTGATATATCCATAATAATATATATTGTTTAATGTTTAATACTCATACAAATGTTATTTCCAAATACAGCAGAATTGAACTTCTTCTAAATTTTGTATCAAATTCTCGAAAAATAGGCCCAGTAGGCGTGGCGTTGGGCAACTTCCTCTGCGTCTCTAACCACTCGGTAAAAATGGTGTTCGATAAGCTCTAGAACCATCATCTAAGGGATGTAAGGACCTAGTTATTTCAATTTGCGCGTCTGGGTCGACTCATTGGTCTCTCATGGAACATCACTTGATATTTCATTAAATGTTAGTACTACATGGTTACTACGTGCATGTGCAGGAGTCTTTGAACCAATCAATCAATATATCGATCCAATTTACTCTGCTTCTCTCGCCTCTACCATTTCCTTTACCTCTCTCATCTCTCCAACTATTTCTTTTAGTGAAAAAAATCTGTCTAACGCCCAAAGTCCAGGAGACCTTCACCAAGTGCGACACTAAGCCACGCCCCCCACGCGGCCACGCCCACCTGATCACTGATGCATGTTGACCTACTGTCACATCTGCTCACATCTCCCATTCAGAGCAACAACATCTCAGAAATTCAACGTTTTCGACTCAATCACACAAGCCAATTTCTATGGCGTGGTGTGATTTGTCGTCATCTGTTTGAACGCGCAATTGCAGGAAACCCAAAATCGCTGGGTAATACATCGCAGATGTGTCATCAGACAATCTGTCACTATGGAATTCAGGGCGTAGGTGTGCTTTCTGCTTCTGGTGTCGAAAAACAGCAGAACCATAGTGTTCAAGATGTCGTGTGACACGTAGGGCTAGGCTCCGCCCACTCAAGGGCCATGATGTACCATTTCAGACTCCACGAAGTTGAGCAATTAGGCAATTTTTGCCTGTTTTCTATTAATTTCTCGAATTTTTATCATTTTTTGAATATTTTGCATTGCCAGCGAGTGTTCATAATGTTCATTTCATACATTATTTGCAGCTGTTTCCAATATACAGGGTGGCCGAAAAGTATGGGCGTCACATAAAACGTCATCTTTCCTTTTCTGGCTACAAATACTCTATCTTTTTCATTATAACACCTGCGCATCCACGTGAAAAAAACTGTTTCACAAGGAATTTCAGAAGTTGCATTCCTTGGCTTCGGTACAGGCCTTCAACCTTGCCATCACGAAATCCTCTATGTGCCGCAGGTAGTGCTCACCAATTTCTGAACAGCACTACGGAGTTTGAGCTGTGCATGTTCTGGGCTTCGTGATATTCTTGTTCTCCAGTGTTTCCTCCATGGAATCCCCAACGGAGAAATCCAACGTGTTCAAGTTTCGTGTGCAGGAAGACCGTTAATTCTTCTTAGGGAATCCCGGCAAACCGGTCTTCTAGCTAGGCAATGGTGTTTTGGCCTCGTGAGCTGGAGGTTCCCCTTTTCTGAAAAATCGTGTTGGCATTTTTGCGTACCCGTTGGACGAGCGCTTTTCCAAGAATCCCATCCTGCTACAAAGTGGCGTCCTTTTTGTCGATTTTGTTCATGTAAACCAGCGATATCCTCGCATTTGAGGTCAATCTTCTTCAAACCACTACACCGCCGGTGCACAACAACATTGTGGCGAGTCTCTTTTCTGGAAGTTTCTGCACATTTTGCTTGATAAGTTCACTATCTGTTTAGGTGTCGCGAACAATCCAAATAGGGAAACTTTTCTCATCTGTCCAAAGTATTGGGTTGGGCAATAAGTTCGTGCGGTTTTTCGTGGTCATCGAAACTGTTGTTTCTCGCAAACAACTTCAACCGCAACAAGTGATCTATACAGCCCTTTTCCTCCTCTACTAACACTACCAAGAGCACAGTAAATCCTCGATTCCATCTCCTAGAAAGACCACACTGTTTGAGACCACTCAATTTGTGCACCTAGACTGCAACACTTCAGTGTGACTCTATAAAATGACTGGAGAACTGGACAAATTAGCTGGCTGGCAACTGCCTCAACTCGATAGAGTTCGCATGAGCAGAACTACGCTCCATTCCAGCATCTCGATTATGGTTCTGCCGAAATTTTCCCAAACGAGTCGCGCTTTCACATTGTGGAGGGGTCACCCCTTACTAAGCCCTTGGGTGTTTTTTTTTTTCAGGAAGAGGATCAGATAAGGTTAGTTCTTGCTAGGAAGTTCTTCTTTCAGAACGATGCATATCCCCTAGGCTAAAATTGACCTCTATGAAGCCAACATCAGCTTTTGTGCTACCTTTTCAGCAGTAGTGATTTCTTCTAAGACGTCGCTGGTATTCCTAGCCTCTGGAGCTGCATTTGATCCATGATTGAAGTCGAACATTAGGAGGTATCGAAGGTGTTCGTTCTCGTCGAATTGGAGGGCTGCATTTCATGCGATAGAAAATAAGGAACAGCTGGAATTGAGGAAAGCCGTCATAATACTGGTAAAGAGTAAATCGAGAGCTACAAAACGCTCATGACACACAGTCGAACGATGATCAAATCCCCAGTAAAAAACAAGATAAAAAAACCGCACGAACTTATTGCCCAACCTAATACATCTTAGGAGCGGCGCATCTGTTAGACGTTCCTGCATTCCTCAAGCCGATTAACTGTGGCAACAGAGGTTAGATGTTGTGTCTTGGACATGCGATAGCGCCAAAGTCTCAACTTCTTCCTGACAATTACTTGGATGGAAAAACGTGCAACACTCAGACTTTTGGCCAACTCGTTCGCGCTCGCTCCTCCATTTCAGGTGATCCTCTTTCAAATGATCGCAGGATCTCTCCTTGTGTTCACCAATCGGGGACGACCCCGTTTTCTTTTTAGCTTGATATTCCCTTCAGCATTCCATAGCTTGATGATCTTCTGCACTGTTCGCAAAAGGGTTTTGAAGTTCTCTTTTTATTGCTCCAGTGGACTCTCCAGAATGCGCGAGGATGACAATGGATTCGCGGTGCGGGCACTCTCACATGACTTGAGAAATCCAACTGACCTGCACGTCAAAAGGAAGGAGATTTTATACCGTTTCTAAAATATGTAAAAGGAAGATTTGTGAAAGTTGAAAATAAAGAAATAGGAGTGCCAAATGAGGCGCCCATACTTTTCGGCCACCCTGTAGTGGGTACCTTGAAAACCTTGAAACCAATACTCCACTATTCAGAGAAAGTCGAGCATGGGGGATCTCTCTTTAGCATATTTCGTATGTATTTTCAGCGTATCTTATTTTAATACTCTCTCTCTCTCTCTTTCTCTCTCTCTCTCTAGCTATATCTAGCTCTACCTCTTTCTCTCTTTGTCACTACCTCTGCCTCTAAGTCTACCTCATTTTCATCTCATCACTCAACCTGGGCTGCCGTGCATCATTGGGGTTACCCGGGGTAAATGTGTCACTACTGGGCTAAACTTGAGGGCGTCAACACGTTCATCCTAGGTAATCTCAGTTATGCTTGCTGGCCCTGATATTAAAGAGTTCATCTTGGAGAGGCGTGGCTTACGTTTCACGAACAGGGTCTTCGCCAGAATTTACGGAATCTGAGGCGTACTTCTTAAAGTAACAACAAACCTGTTTCCGAGAAGTTCATGAAGAAATTTGGAAATATTCCAGATAAGTCAAGTGATCTGCATAACCGTGCAGCTTTCGCATATGGGCAAGGCTGGGCCAGATTTTCTGACGAGAATCCCGCTTTTTCCAGCATTTTTTATCATCCATTTTCAGAAAACCTTGATAATGCCAATTCTTAAACCTTCGTGAGAGCCCCGCCCCATCTCTCCACATTATGCCAGTTGCCTCTAACAATAAGTTGGGCGTATGGTTCCGGATACTTTGGAATTACATTTCACTCTTAATACTCCTTTCAATGGCAAGTCCATACTCATAGAGCACTTAAACTTGGGTAAAATTCGGAAATAAGTAAAGCCAATCAATGTAAAAGTTGGAAAAAGTAATTCAAGAACCATAGTAAAAAAAGACCAACCCCAACGTCATATTTCGTCGATCACACATCCGTTCATACTATACGATTCCTGGAAATGCGATACACTGTCTCGTAGGCATGAAATGACGCCAAAGGAAGACCAGTGCAAATTAGGTGTTCAGTGGAAGCTCCGCCCACTCAAGCGAACAATAACTATGCGGCTTTGAGAGAATTTCACGCGGAATACGTGAAATCCCATCTCATTATCAGAATGTGTTCATATTCATGTTTAGCCATGGGTGAACATGTAAAAAATTCATAGCTAACTGTTATTTTCGCTGTTGTCGCGATTACGGTATGGTGAGTGGTTTGCGTATTTCTACATATATCATCATTTATTCGCTGGTCCTGTGAATTCTGCATCGTCAGACTACTTTTTACATTACATCACCGCTTTCTACTTGGAGCAGTTTTTCGCCTCCGAGCGCGAAAACTGTCAAATATACGGCAGCAGCTAGCAGATAAGATGAAAAGCTGCTGACGATTGAATTTTCTGCTACAATTCACTTCTGGATTGAGATCCATCGAAATCATATCATGGAAAGAAGGCCTATATTGAACTCCATCACAATTTTTTCCATTTCTTTTTTCTGATTT
>KN730343.1:2823-12857 GCA_000816745.1 Ancylostoma duodenale | reverse complement strand
CTCCAACCAGCCTCTTCTGCCCACCCTTCCACCCTCCGACCGGCCATCCTTCTGCAGCCCACCCTCCCGCCCTCCAGTCCAACCACCTTCAGCCGCCCGGGGCTAGTTGGTCGCTGAAAAAAAAGCATGTAGCTGTAGAAAATATGTAAAGTAATGAGTAAGTATTTACGTTTTAACAGATTGGTCTCGAGGCCCCGGGCGGCATTTCATGAACGTATTTGTAGCGTTGATTCGCTCATTACCACTACCATAGCTCTAATAGAGGAATAAAGGTGCTATGTAAAACACTTAGTGTGTCTGATACGTTCGCGAAGTATAATGGTTTCTACGCTCATGAAAAACCGCCTGATCTTATTCCCCAACCCAAAAAATAACCTGCTGCGCTTGTTGCTCGAATTTTTCCTCTCCCCTTCTTCTCGACGCCATTTCTCTTTCGCTAGTGAAGCAGCTTCCTCCAGCGAGCAGTAGTATTATGTGCTACAGCATAAGGAAAAAAAGTTATATGTCATATTTACAAGTCATATGTCATAAAAAGAAGAAGAAGTTATAAGTCATATATCATAAAAGAGTGTGAAATAGGTTCTTAAAGTGTATTATTAATACTCCATAGTCGGACTGGTATTCAAACGTAACCAGCAGCATGTTAGCGTGTACCACGTGTTATACTTATTCAAAGAGTTTTCGTTTCAGTCCCGATACTAAAACACCATGACAAAGTACGAATAAAATTTAGATTCCGTTGCAGGGTGTTGAGCACCCCGTCACTCCACTCAATCGAATGTTCTCTCACATGTCATTCGATCTGTTAACAATCTACCGGGTGTTCATCTCCATATTTACTTTGACTTCCTTTAAGGCGGCGAATTCTCAAAGCAAAGGATCGCCAAGATCACTATCTTTTCTTGAAAGCACTAGCAGTAACCATACAGGTAGCAACAACAGAAGTTCTTGGCGCAGTCGTAATCACCTTCATTCACAGACAATTAGCGTTTTGCTGATCTGCATGATGGGAATTTCCACTTATTTCGAATTAGAAGCTGATTCGGAGTCGTCTTTTTATGCAACACAACTTTCCATTGAGGTGAGCAGCATGAGGCAAGCTACACCTTAGAACCCCTTTGAGAAAAATTTATTCCTAACCCATTCTTTCCAGCTCTGTGTTCTCGTCGTTGTATTTGCTGTTATAGTTTTCGAAAATATGTGTGAGTCGGAAATTCATTGCCTATTTTGCTTATTTCACAACTTTGCAGACGTACAGACGTGTAGAACCTCCTGCGTTGTGACTGAGCGGAATTTCCACTTTCGACTTATCAAAACTTTTGACATGTCGCACATTCCGATGCTTTTGAAACCGGATATTCCGATTCTTTTTGGGCTTTTGGCTTTCGAATTCCGACCTCCGAAAAAGTGCTGGAAAACCTGGAAGTTTTAGGAGAATAAATTTTTCCACATGGCTGCCATCTTCCTTTATGCACTTTTTGGGAAAAAAAACCGGCACTGTGTGCACAACATGGTGCTGAAAGGACGAACGTGACAATTTCTTTTTTAGAAGCACAATAGTCTCGCTTACTATGCCGCAGAAGAAATGCCTAAATTCTACAGGATGAGTTCCTAGGTGTCATTTTTTGGGACAGGGGAACTTACAATCCATAGAATTGGTGGCGATAATGCTTACCATTCTCACTAAGCCGTTCGCCAAACTATATAATGGCGATTAGACCGTTTACACTCCAAAGAGAGTTTTTTTTTTTGAACCGGAGGATTGTAATGTCTAACCAGAGTATGCGGTGAACGTGTTCATCCATTCTCACTTTTCGAAAACTTATTTTTTATTTCTTTTTCAACGTTTTGAAGTTGATGCCACAATTCTCAAATGAACTTCATTTGTCTTAACAATAAACATTCCAGTTTCTTGTCGCTGTATATTATGTATGCGTTCATCAGGCACTCTGTGCTCCCAGACTTCAGACTTCCAGCACCTACGACATTGCAGCTTTCAGAACTTCTAACTTCCAAGTTCTGACTTTCAAAATTTCGATTTTACTGCCGCTCATCCCTGATTTTGACCACTGAAACATCCTTAGACTGCCGCTTGTTCGATGTGGCTTAGCATAGAAGAGGTTATGACAAAGTTTGGATTGGTGCATGACGTCCATGCTCCTATAGACACACAAAGTCTATCCTGCCCTCGCTCAGAACCTACGATAAAACGTGTTCGAAAAGCATGTGATGCAACTTGTTTTCCATTTTCCATGCTTATTTCCACCATTCATGCTTTAATATAATATATCCGCTCAACCTACGTACCCATAGCTGAAAAACTAATACTACAGTTAAATTCTTCCTTCAAAGAACCCATCCTTCCCTTCAAGGACATATCCAAAAATCCATAGACCAATTTCAGGTCTCCGCTTGCTAATGATTCTCGTCTTTCTGATCGCATTTTTTGTTAATGTTATACAAGTCCTTTACTTTATGCTCTTCGATAGACATATGCCGTCATGCAAAACCGTCTCGTTCCTATTTGGGTAGCATTTTTACATTTGCTACTGTATATTGGAGAGTTTTGTACAGCTACGCAGCTGTGATGAAAGTGAATATTTTCAGAAAAGTGCTTTGTGTTTCTTCGGTTCTTCCTCTGCAGCGTCATAGCTCCTTTGCATCAGGGCTCCTCGCGCTTTTTCACCTTATTCTTACAATAATAGCAATAGTAAGTTTTCGGAATTGCAAATGAGGCCCAGCTAGAGACTTATAAAATCTCATCTAGGCTGTGGTAGCTTCATATTCGGGATCCATCAGCGAGATAGTCGAGAACACAGATCCAGCCTATTTTGCACTATCAAGGAGACGCAGGCGACGGGTACGAGCGCTCTTTTTTGTAAAGAGGTTGTTGAACGAAGCTGTTTAGCATCGTGCACGAAGCCAAGATGTTCCGAGACGTCACCGACATTCTCGGCGCCAAGTTCGACCGAGCAGCAAATCAGAGCGGGTGGGACCTTCACGACAATCTCAGAGGTCTCCTGTTATTGTTAGTTCCGCACAGTCAAGTAGAGAAGTAGCTGAGCGCAGGTAAGACTTCCTTCTAAGCATTAGAAAATAAAACAAATATGATCCTATTCTAAAAATTAAGGGAGGCTCCTGATTCGCCAAAACTTTCACGATATACCAAACTGGTTAGTGTTTATTGAATATCAGGTTGTAGAAAAGTTATCGCGGTTTTCAAAAATTTCTTTTGTAACCCCACGTTCCCTTGCAGTGACCTTCTTTTTGTGTATATAAGGAGGTCATCCATGCAAGATTATTATTTTCACCGTTTGTAAACTCCTGCACAACCCCTTTAAGGAAGCAGAATCACGCCACGATCCGATTCCTGCACGACGATGCTCTTGCGCACCCTGCAAGAGTGACTCGCCAGATGCTGGATTCTGAATGGGAAGCGCTGCCTCACGCACTATGCATCCCTGACCTTGCGTCAAAAGATTTCCACCTTCTCTTATCGCTTTCTATCGCCATGAAAGGAGAAGCGTTCGATGATAAAGATGACTTGAATCGCTTGTTGGACGTCTTTTGCCAGAACACTTTTATGCCGGAGGCATCGAAAGGCTTCCCAAAAAGTGGCAGAGAGAGATATACGCGATGACGATTTATTCACTTCTTAATGTCTATTCTCCTATTTTTGAAAAGTCAACGAAATATAATGTTTAACAAGCCGCGGAACCTTCCCCTATTGCCTGATAAAAAAATTAAGTCATGTCTTCGAAATCTATATTTTCAGGATATTACCAAGCTTCCGGATGGAACCAGGTTCAAAACGGTGAAAATCACATTGATATGTGTACCAAATGTCGCATCTTAATCATTGTTCTCCTTCAGACCGACAACAAAGGTTTCAATATGGAGTACTATGTTGAGGATGGGGTCTTTGTTGGGTCCGGAACAGAAACACTCAGTAAAACGGTGAGAAATTTGAACAATTTTCTCCTATTTCAGAAGCCATCCAATGAACACTCAGGCTTCGATGACACCAAATGCCAAAAGCATATTTGGCGATATCGCTCCTGTAGTCCAAAATACAATGTTTTTGTAAAACCGCAACGAAAATCGCTGCGTTCAACAAATTTCGGAAGCTCTGGACCTCTACGGCTGCTATCTCATCAGCCTTTGGAAAGCACATTTCTGATGGGCAAAAACTTGAAAAATATCATGATGAAACATAAATACTATCACACAAAAAAATAGAATATGTTTTAAAGCCCATTGTCCAACATCCTATGCAAGCAGAATTACCTTCCATCTAAAGAAACAAAAAGACATTGATTTAGCTCGATGTTCCTTTTTTTGTTGTATATCATAGCTCTAAGACGCCCAAGGTATGACCTCAGTGTGGGCGGTAAGCGACGTCCACGACGAAGGGCTAATTTCTTTATAAATACAGGGTTGTCCACATGAAATGTGACGGGACATATAAAATCCATTCTCTTGAAGAATGCTGTGAAACCCTTGAACCAAAGAAAACAGTAACGATATCGACTGGATTTTCCAACAAGATTGGGCACCAGTCCTTGTCGCTAGGAAGACAATGGAATGTTGTAAGGCCAATCTTCCGGATTTCTGGACGAATGATGTTTGGCCCTCAAAGTCGCCCGATCTCAAAACTTTGAGTTTCGCTATCAAGTCTATCTTAGAGCAAAAAATCTGCTCTTTCAAAAGCAGGTCACCCAATCCGCTGAGAAGAGCGCTGGTGAAGAAAAGGGACGAAAGAAATGACTGCTCGCATTCTCAAAAATTTCCGAGAGAGATTAGACGCTCGCATTGGAGCTAAAGGCGGTCATCTTGAATGTGATATGAAAATTTCCATGTAGAATTTCTGTATCTATAGAATGAAAATAAATAACCCTTATTCGAATGGATTGGTGCAAAGCTGTGGGTAGTTTTTTGCGTCACATTTCATGTGGACCACCCTGTATATCTTCCTGAGTAGAGATCCGCTGACACAAATTTTTGTTTAATCTGCACTAGAATACTATGAGGGAGTAAACTACAGGGAACTCCAAATGTACGTCGGCAAGGGGCGGGACCGCGGCGCGGCTCTTTTCGGCAGAGACACAGGTGCTCTCCATGCTGGCTCTGGTTGTCTGCTTCTGCCAGCAGCAGAAAACTTGAGTGCCACTCCGGTCCGAGGTGCCCTCCCCCCTTGCCCACGTATATACATTTGGAGTTCCCTGTATATTATTTTTCATATACTCGCTTACAGATCAGCATTTGCGCACCCATCCGACCGCCGCGTCCTCGAGAGCAACCTGAGCAGGTGTGTGACTCGTGACGTTATTCGGTTTTATTCGAAATAGAAGAAATTAGTAGAAGTAAACATTCAAAACAAATGCTTCCTCTCAACAACTACAGGAGCCTTCTCCACGCCAGAGTTTCGAAAACAAAAACAAGCTCGTTCAACAGGAAACCCATAATGTGCAGTAGACTTTATGGGAATGCTACAAATGAATGTATTCTTCGTGTGCATCTATTTGATAGATTTTCCAGAATAAAAACATCAATGAAATCACACTGACTGTAGATGTGGATTCGATGCTTGATCATTGGTTGTGTAAATGGATGTCCAAAACTGCAAACTATCGTGTAGCCGAACAACCCATGGCAGGCTTACTATGCAAATCGGCGGCTCATACCAAGCAAAGATACATGGTAGGGGGAGGCAGTGGACAGAATTATAAAAGGTTACTTGTCATCGGAACGGTTTTCCTTAGAAATTCTCACCCAAAATTCGTTCAAGAGGATTGTCTGATGAAGTGATCACGAATATAGCCCTAGTTTTCTAAATTGCCCCGTTTTGAAGGGATGTGATAAGATTAGAGTGAAAAATGAAGAGAAAATGTCAATTTGGGAAAGAAAATGGCAATCTGATATGGTATTATTTCGTTATTTTTCTCCAAAATAACGGAAATTTTTCCACTAATTGATGTGGAGGGGGGGGGGGGTCTTGAAAGTGTGAATATGAATATGTTATCCACTTTGTATCGTAGCCCGATTACGTTATCTTATTATTTTATTTCATTCCCCTGCATTAATCCCATCGTGACCTTACAAGAACGAGGCTCGAAAATTTTCCATGATTACCTGATTGCCTCTCAGGAGCACAAATTGCAGGAAAATCGGCAGCTCAGAGGGAGTGTCAATCACGACTGCACCTCTCCGCAACCTAGCGCGCCGCACCATCTACGCGGCGCGGGAGAGGTAACACCCGGCATCCACAGCCTCCAACCGCGTCGTGTAGGTGGTGCGGCGCTCAAAGCCGCTGAGAGGTGCAATCGTGATTGACTTACCTTGTAAATGCATGTTTTATCCTTACAATTACCTTGAGTGCTTTTTCTTCACATTTTTTTAACGCCTGTCGACTACACCTGCTCTCCACTGAAGTGAACAATAACGCATCAAAACAACTATAGCAAAATGCGCACTTATATCAAGAATAAAACCACTTTTTCTCTCCATTCGATAAAATGGAGTAAGGGAGCAACGAAAATATTCCCAAAAGTACTGCATTTTGAGCTCTAAATGCAAAGAATGAGTGCAACTACATCCAGAAACATTTTCTCGAGTAGAGGCAAGAAAGAGAACACCATGCCTCATCACATTCTCGAGTATTGTCATGATAGCTCATTGCAAACTTGAAATAAGGATTTTATACCTTCATCAGTTGATCTCCCAAAATTGGCACCATGCTAAATACAGTGGACGGCAATGGTGGTGGCCCATCCACGACCTCGAGAAGGACGCTGCGCGACCGCGCCGCACAGCGTCCTTCTCGAGGTCGTGGACAGCGCCATTGCCGTCCACTGTATGTATGTGGCGGGCACTGTATACACGTCATCAGGCATTCATCCAGCATAGCTCTAAGCTCCCAGCTTTTCCCATGTAACATACATCGATTGAGAAAGTTAACCCTTCCATAGGATTGAAGGAAGAGTCTCCATTATGGCCTTGCGAATTTGTGTGCTGAGTGGTCCATTCATAGAAGAGCCTCAGTGCTTTTGCCACATCAGTTTGATGTAGATGTGCTTGGACGTTCGTTTTTGTAGAGCATCCATGTCTATTTCCATGAAGAGAGCTAGATGCTTCTTAGCTTTATAAACAAAGCTATACAAACGACATGAGAGAATTTATACAAAACATCCACTCTTCCAGTTTATTCTTTTAAAAGTATTTCAGATTCCATGGTACAGTGTAGATAAATACATCATCAAACTTGAAAAATCGTCATCATACTTAATGGTCAATTAAGTTAATCCTATGAAGAAAAACAGTATGGAGTAAGACCTATCCCACATGTATTCAA
Source organism: Ancylostoma duodenale (assembly GCA_000816745.1). Lineage (NCBI taxonomy): Eukaryota > Metazoa > Nematoda > Chromadorea > Rhabditida > Ancylostomatidae > Ancylostoma > Ancylostoma duodenale. Next base: position 5,506 of record KN730343.1, on the reverse strand, counting down.
AAAAAAAAACCATATGTCTAATTCTAACGCTACCTGCTATTTTCAAATAAACCCTGAAATTACTTCTTTGCTGCTGCTGCAAGCTTCATTAATCCACTAGTAGAGTGAGACTTGGGTCGTTCAAGAGGGAGACCCATACCGCGAGACCAGATTAATTGAGATAGACAACCAAGAGCACGAGATACTCCAAACAGGACTGTGTAGAATGACATCTCGGTCATTCCGAAATATTGTAGTAGTACACCAGAATGAGCATCAACGTTCGGCCATGGATTCTTAGCCTAAAAACAATACTAAGAGATGGCTCGACAATTCATAAGTTTAATAGTGGGGTAAAAAGAAAGGTGATAAAATAGACCAAAGTGACCTATTTTGCTGATACAGTTCTAAGGTCTCGATACGGGTCCGCAATGTTTAAAGTCATCGCGTCAGTATAACCAGAAGGAAAAAAAAACTTACTTTGCCCTGAGCTAGGAGGATGTCTGGAGTGACCTTGTAGATAGTTGAAACGAGTTTGAATAGGTCATCCTTGGGGAGGTGTTTCAACGCGAATTGTCGCTGGCATTCGTAACGTGGATCAGTTTTTCTCAGCACGGCATGACCATATCCAGGAACAACCTTAACAGACAAATAAAAACCAGCCACAAAACAGGTTTTGAATGTCACATGGACATAAGACATCAAAAGATGTTCTCGAAACCAGAAAGCGAAGAATACGTGCGTTAAAGAAGCAAGGACGTTTGGTGCATTCAACAATTCAGAACAAGTGCAAAGAAGTGATAGGCATCACAAATCAGCAAGAGACCTTGTGCGTAGAAGAAGCGATCACCTAGTCAAGTTGTCATTCAAGTAGTCACAAGTTAAATCCATAGTTTATGATGAGCAAGTAAAAAATCACCCAAATAAAATAGTTACACGCTAACAAACCTGTCCACTCTTCAAGTGTTTCCATATCCACTCCTTCAATTGTTCTTCCGTGTAATTGAATCCAAGTTCACTGACAATTTTGTTAAGGAATACAAGCACCTAAAAAGTTGGGAATGAGGCAGACGAAAACCGAATGATTATCAGATCATTTTATGATCAATTACTCACTTTCGAATAAACAACAGAAATTTACAAAGCTCAGAAATAATACATTCGAGTCCTAACAGGGGACAGATTTCGAGCACTCGCAGCTCATCCTTGACATGCACACATTTCAAAATAGACTAGAACTTCTGCACTGGTCAGTATTCCTTGGTTTTCATAGTACATTAGCAAATCATTTGTGAAAATAATACCTCTTGATTTGCAAGTCCGTGCAGAGGACCAGCAAGTCCAGCCATTGCGGCTGAGAAGGAGAGGTAGGGGTCAGAAAGGGCAGATCCAACAAGATGCGAGGTATGTGCGGAAACATTTCCACCCTCATGGTCAGAGTGAATGACGAGGTAGAGACGCATTAGTTCACAGAAGAGCGGGTCATCATATCCGAGCATAGAGCAGAAGTTGGCAGACCTGTAAGATTTACATGTTCCCACTCTAATAATTGAATGACACCATACAATGACATACCAGTCCTTTTTGGGATCGATCACACCAACAGCAGATCCATCACGGTACAGATTACGATAGATGATCGCGGCTACCGTTGGAAGTTTTGCGAGCAGATCCATTGAATCCTTCAAGGGAAAGCTTATCTCAGTTCAACGCAAAATATAATAAAAAGGAACTCACTTCGTATGCATATTCCCAGTAGCTCGCTTTAGGAACACCGCGAGCGTAAGCAGCAGCAAACTTGCTCTCATTATTGAGAGCCGCAATGGTCGAAACAAACTGCGCCATAGGATGAAGGTTATCAGGGAAGTTGTCGAGCATCCGGGCAATATGGGCTGGAAGGTCTGCACGAGCATTCCATTCACGAGTGATAGCTGATGTCTGAAATGATATCCATACCGGCATATAACAGAAGGCGAATGGGAGGACCTACCTGCTTCTCATTCGGAATATCCCCAGTACACAAGAGCCACCATATTGCTTCCGGGATTGGCTCCTCTCCGCCAGGTGCCTTTGGCAACAATTTCTGACATTCCGGAATGGAATAGCCGCGGAATCTGATACCCTCTTCAGGGTCGAGTACAGAGGTTTCGGTTACCATGCCCTTCATAGATCTCATTCCACCATAGATCTACAATTCATCTACTAATAACTTATTGGAACAAAAAACGATGTAGAAGTGAGAAAATATGAAAAGGTTCCATGGAACATTCTAACCAACCATGTCAATTGTGACTTGTTGAACAACAGTGCTGCCGTGCTGACTGCGGAACTCCTTGACTTTGGCATTATGTGCAGGAATCTTCTTGGCCAACACCTCCTTTAGGTTAGTAGACTGGTCAGCGTGGGTTGACAGATGAACAGAGGAACATGCTGGGGCAACGACTGCCTGAAAAGCCAGAATATTACCAATTCACTTCATCTTTCCGCCAACAAATTAAACTATTCAGATTCCCTAGAGCCACTCTGTTTTCTGCACGAGGTTGGTTTTTAAAACCACTTTACGATACAAGTAAAAAGCTTGTGTTGGTTCACTTCTGTTTATTTTTCTCATTATTTTAAAATAATTTTCATTAGTTATTACTACGAGAATATTTTTATTGATTTTATTTTCCATCCGGGTCTCCAAAGCGGCAAAGACCCCACT
>KN730340.1:0-14366 GCA_000816745.1 Ancylostoma duodenale | reverse complement strand
CAATACCGTATCCGGCTGATTGATCTCAGATCAGTCCCATCCCCTTGCCCGCCTCCTCGCCGCGTCGCCGCGTGCGATCACCGCAACGCTGGAAAGAGCTCTAAGCCCCGAATTTTTGCAGCAAAAAAGAACTTTGGGGTGCGGAACCACAAAAGCAAAGGGAAAAGTTGCACTGCAGTTTTCACACGTTCGATCAAACTTGAAGACTTGTATTTTTTAAGTTCAGGAAAATTACAGACTGGGAAAGTGTCTATTACTGTGCACATTAATGCTTAACTGAAGCTTTAATAACTTCCCAATTGCCTATTCGAATTCCACTTATGCCTCTATGCAAAATATTGGCCATGTTTGGTGACACACTTATGCTCACTAGTGCATCTGAGGTGTGAAAACCATCTCGGAGGTATAATTACTATCCCGGGGGCTAGCCGAAGGGAAAACGCAGGATGGGGATATATCGGTGGAGACATCATTATGCCACCAACGTTCGTTAGCACAGATATTGATTCGAAATCATGTTTATTTTAAACATGCAAAAAACAAGTGTAACTCAACAGTCAAAGTAAAGTTCGGGAGCCTAAAGTTTTATAAGAGTTCATATTCAACTTCTATGGTAGTTGGTTAACATCCAGGCGAAATTATTATAACTCACCATTAAATGAATCGTTTTCCCTGAGAGAAAGTTTCCCTAGAAGTCTTGAAAGAGTGATTTGGTGGCCAGTGATTGACAAGTGCCTATCGGACGTCAGTTCAAAATTATACCTCAATAAGCAGTTCTGACACCCTAGTACAGTATTTTTCCATAAATGAAGTTCTATGCTTCTTGTCATTCTTTGTATCAAGCTATTATAAGATTGTTCAGCGGTGCCGAAACCTCATGCCGCTCAGAGTTATACGAAGTCAGATAAACCAGGCGCATGCGTTTTCTTTAATTTTATTTAGTTCATTCTACCGAATTCTAACAAAATTGACTTGTTTTTGCCTGACTAAAGTAAGACTTCCATCTTCTGTGTTGCCTCACAGATTTTACTAAACTTTAGAAGGCCCTATCCAGCTGATTTCAAGGAGGCCTGAGTTCCACAACCTGTCGAAGCAATGTTGACACCGAGTTTGGAAGAAATAGTGAGCTAAAATGTCAGAAATGCTTATAGGAGTTCTCTTTTAAATTGACGCAGGTAGGACTGGTACCACAAAATCACACTTCTCGAGTCCCACTACTCATTAATTTTTCCTTAAAAAAACTCAGAAAATAAAAAGGTTAAACAATTTTCTGTTGTTCTCCGACTTGCTTCCTAAATCAAATTTTAATCCACCTCGCTTTCCTGGACCTATTTTAACGAACTTAAGCAATTCGTCGCGTTCTCGCATCGCGAACGCCGCGCGCGGCTGGATTCAGAGTAGGCTGGGCAAGAGGCGGGCCTTGGTGAGACGCCGATTCGGGTGACCTTCCCCAGGCAATGCTGTGAAGGATCATGCGGCTGCCTGGGTAAGAAACGCGGCGGAGCCCTCTTAAAAACTCTCAGGCATAGATTAGGATAACAATCAGGAGTTGGGTCTGGTCTGGGAACTGATGTAAATCATCACATAACTGTTGTGCAAATTTGTGGGAGACCTCGTACATGGTAGTAGTTATGACTTTCAGAATGGAAATGTTGGATTAAAAAAGCCTCGCTCTCTGCTACAAAGCGGTCATTTATAAGTTTAGCATGATGGTCTCGTATATCTCATCGGAATACGAGACCATGGTTTATCCCAGAGAAAACTTTTTTTCGCTTCAAAAATGGAGAATTGCGGGAGAATCAGCACTTCTCGTCTACGGTTTGATTTTTCACCAGTTTGTGATCAGAAGGTAGTGGGCGCAACGAAAGCCATGTCAGGGCTGCAGAGAGGTAGGATAGGTGGAGTTATACAGTAACATATGACCTACCCCATCTGTTTATAATATTAGTAAGCAAGCACATGAAATTTTGGTAAACTTGCTATGATTTGATAACTTTTGTGTTTTTCATTGTTTTTTTTTATAATTATGAAAATTTTGCCCTTTTGGACCGAAGACAAAAATGCCTGATCTTACAGAGCCGTTGATCCCAAAGAGTACGCTTATTTCCTACGGTTAGGTAAAAGTTCTGCAACTTAGGTGTTCTTCGGCAAAAGTTTCGTCCTCGGAAGTATACTTATGCTATTCAAAGCAAGATGGATTGAGCGATGTTGAATCACATCATTGATAAATGGTACCACCCTGTTCATAAATAAAAGGGCGCATGAAATTGCAAGCAGTGGAATATGGAAATTAAGGGCTATGAATGGTATACGTAATAGGAGCTAAGATCTCGGAGTTATGTTGTCAAATAGTGGCTCTATGTACTACTGTTTTATGAGCGATTTCCTGAAAATCATTAGGTCAACATCTGAAATTATTAAATCAAAATTAGTGAAAATAAAGGCTTAACGATTAATGAACTCAAGATTAGTGTTCAATTTGTACAACAGGAACATAGGCACAGCTTTCTGGTGAGCTGTATGTACGTCTACTGAGACTATAAGTGGACAAAATTATGAGGAATTGAAGAGTAAGAAGATGGTTGTTGTTCGTCTCACAAAAGAGTCCAACCACTTAAATTCAGTTATTCAGTTGTACTTTAGGAGCATATTAAAATGCATTTAGCGATAGTTACTCCATATCTAGAGGTTCTTTAGCCAAAGTTCTATCGAGCGCATGTAGCCAAAACAGAAATAAACTCATTTCACTTGTTTAACTAACTAGTGCAAGATGGGAAGTTGATGTAGTGACTCAGAAAGAAAAAAAAAACAGGTGACGTGAAACGACAGACATCACATGAGGGAAATTTTCAAATTCAAAAGAGTATAGAAAGGTTTGCGAACGCTGTAGTGTATAGTGTAGAGAACCACGATATCGAACGTAATAAGGAGCCTTAACAAGTAGCAGAGGTCATCCTGTTGAGGCCGACACTAGGGTGAGAGCCTAAGCTTTGTTTTCGCAGCGCTGCCTACGTCCAGATGCTTCACTTAGAGGCTGCGTTCGTTACACTTCTTAGGAGTAATCGATACCAGATGTTTTTGGTATCCAGAAGTAAATGCTGGTTGTTCTGTGATATCCTTAGTCCTTGATTTTATTTATGATTCCCAGTTTACTGATTGACAATAAAATACTTACCCCCTGGAATTTGCCGTTTGTTTAGAATCACAGTCCTAAAAAATTAGAAGAGTAAACCTCCAAGCCATTTCAGGAGCAGGTATCTACATACAAGGTCTATGAGGTCGCATCAATAGTATAAACCGTTTATCTGCACCTATGCCTTGTCATCAATTCATTAGATCATTTCAACCATAAAATTCCGCTTTAGGTACATTCAACAATTCGAAGAGACCCTACGCCACGACTTCCCAGCAGCGACAGGGCCAGCTGCAGCCCTGATTGAATCAATCCAAGGAGTTGGCGGAACGATGCAGTTCAGCAGGGGGTGAGTCTTGTGCCGTTTCTGGATTACTAAGCTTCAGCTTGTGTGTGTTGCAGATTCCTGAAGCGAGCATTCGACGCTGTGCATAAGCGAGGTGGCCTGACAATCAGTGACGAAGTGCAGACTGGTTTTGGACGATTAGGATCACATTTCTGGGGATATGAGGGTAAGCAAGCTTTCCCCAAGTTCTGGGATATGTACCCTGGTTTTTTGAATAATTTTCCCACTAATATGTTATTTTTTTGCCAGTTTTTTTGTATCCATTGTGAATAGTGAAATTTTTTAGCCCAAGATGCTCAGCCAGACATCGTCACGATGGCTAAAGGTATCGGCAACGGTTTTCCCATGGGAGCTGTGGTGACAACTGAAGAGGTATCGGTTCCTTCATATCATTTTTATACTTTTCCTTATTTTTTGGACTTCCCCTTCAGTTTTCAGATTTTCTTTCAATTTTTTTTCAAAAATTGGTGATGATTTTATAAGACGCTTGCTTCCTTTAAGATTGCTGCCTCATTTGGAAAGGCATTGTATTTTAACACCTTCGGAGGAAATCCGATGGCGTCGGTTGTTGGAAAAACTGTACTTGAGGTTAGTATGCTCTTTGTTTTCCTTTCCTTTTTTCCTTTCTTACTTAGTATGCTCTTTGTTTTCCTTTCCTTTTTTACTTTCTTACTTAGTATGCTCTTTGTTTTCCTTTCCTTTTTTACTTTCTTACTTAGTATGCTCTTTGTTTTCCTTTCCTTTTTTACTTTCTTACTTAGTATGCTCTTTGTTTTCCTTTCTTTCTATCTTTCTTTTTCTTTTTCTTTCCTTCCTTCTCGGTATGCTCTCCCAAGTATCAATCAATGTCGACAAATTCTTGCCAATAAATATAGGCTTTTTTACCATTCTCAACGATGTTTCATTTTTTAAGATTGAAAATCGTTTCAGTGGATGTCTAGGTGGGGGGGGGGGGGAAGGAGGGGACCATGATGTTGTTTTAAAGCGCACCCATACCATGCGCGTTGTTTGTGACTAGAATTTCCAAGATCAGTACATAACAGCGAAATTCCTTTCATTATTTTATTCGGACAGGGCTTTGAGAAAAAATCGCATATTTTTTCCCCTGAAATTAAAACTATTCAAACACCGCGAAGGAGATTGTTTACTTACCCTGCCAATTTGGGTCAGTTTGAAAATTGACCTTTGCCTTCTCACCATAAGTACATCCAAAAAACTCACGACAGACTCAGAAAAAACGTAGATGAAAGTGGCTCAAGGCAAATATTTGAGCGTGAAGAAAATAGAAAACAGACTGATAAATCATACATGAAGTGTGAAAAAGTGTAAACCACACATGAAGTGTGAAAAAGTGAACTCGCATGTTTCTTCTTCATAAATAGATAGAGACGAATCATCTCAACTGAAGGTCATATCCGTGGATCTCGGATTTCGTTAAGTCACGCTAACATAGTGCGTCTTGTGTTCATGGAAATATTTCTACATCTCACTTGGAGAAAACTTTTCCGGAAAGGTATCTATTAAATATAGTTAAATGAGGCAGCAGAAAACATATGACGGCAAAATCACCTACTCCTCCTTTATTATGAAAACTGAAGCGCTGCACGTACATGGTCTCCGTAAATTACTGCAATCTATTAGGTTGTGTTTCTTCTCAGAGAGGGAATACTACTTAATCCCAGTGATCTAAAAAGCCTATTGTACTCAAGCAGGGTCCAAATGCATCATAGGAAGGATGAGTGATCTTGTACAAGTAATCTCATACACATGGTTATGACTGACAACTCATGGGCGGCACAGACAATGTCACGTATGGGTAAGCAGGTTGATGGGTGACGGGTAGACGATAAAATCGGGTACACAGCACAGGTAATCTCAACGATGCATCTGGGTCCAGGGTGTATGAATATTAACACAGGATTAGGTTGTAATGTTTGGATGGTTCAGACCGCTACCATACGTAGTTTTACAGTACGCTCAAATTCAAGACTCTTTAGGTGATACTAGGTAGCTGTTTTCTTTTGAGGTGGGTCAAGCGCTGAAATTTACGATTTGCCAACTTTCTTTTACGGTACGAGTAGCGGAAGTTTTTGGAAAAAAAAACCTTTTAAAAAACCGAAAGTTACGTTGCCAAACGCAATTTGTCATAGTATTTCTTGTCAGTTTGCGCTATTGCATGACACCCCATATGTTCAGCACCTGCTGTGAGAGGATGCCCAATCTGGAAAAGTGGAGTTTCTCCTCTTCTTTTGAAAAGTGCAGACGAGAATAGATGTGGGCCGCGGACACCAAGCTGGGTTAGCTGTTGGAGCTGGGAATGGTATCTCGTACGGGGCAAAAAAATGTATGCGAACGAATGGGGCCATTAATCAAATTTTGTGGGAATTCCAGGCGTGCACTACATGTACCCCTCTCAGAACTAAACAGGAACCGAATAATTCAATTAGTAATTCAATAATCTATTTGAAAGTTGGAATATCCTTGAGAGAAAAATCCTTGCAACCCTTCTTGTCTTTTCATTGGGGCTGGGAATAGTGATAATCGAGAAATCCAGGAAGGTAACCTTGTACGGTTATCGTATAGACTGCACAATGCTACGAAATACTTGAAAGCTGGTTCGATAACCTTGTTTTGTTACAAGTTCATGAATTCTGACCCAGCTTTGTGAAATTCTCCTTTGTTTCCTTTTCTTCTCCGTTTCGAACACTCGAATATCCGACAATATTTCAGGTTATTGAAGAAGAAAAGCTGCAAGAGAACTGTGCTGTTGTCGGAGACTACTTCTTCAAACAGCTCGCATCGATTGATAGTCCTTTAATTGGTGATATCCGAGGAAAGGTAGATAACATCCCCTTCATAATATCTCCATTTACGGGTGGCTTTGCATCTATATGTTAAACTCCAGGGTCTAATGATTGGTATGGAGTTCATTGATGAGGATGGAAAACCGCTAGCCGCTGATCGTGTCTCAAACATCTTCGAAGGAGTTAAGGTAAGCCTTCGAGCATAGTTGAACACTAAACTTAGACTTCAGTTATTGATTTATGCACCGCCACTCATTGATTTATTGATTTAGGACCGCGGTGTCCTTCTCGGTAAAGGTGGTATAAATGGCAACTGTTTCCGTATCAAACCTCCCATGTGCATCACGAAGAAGGATGTCGATACATGTGTGTCTGCCATCGCTGATGCGCTCAAGCACGGAAAATGATCAATATGTATCCTTGTTATGGTGCTGTTTTGTGTTGTTGTTGTACTCAGTGCCAATTTGCTGCCACGGGTATTATGTGCTGAAATTCTCTATATGGTTTTAGATTCCCCCTTTTATATGTAGTCCTTACCAAGTTCAATAGACGTGCGGCTCAGTTGCATCATGCGAGCGGTCGCGGCGCGTGCCGGAAAAAAGAAGTGGGAGGTCACCCTTTTCCGCGCTGCAACCGCACCGCAGCCGTTCGCATGCTGACGCAGCCGTTCGACTAGAGCTCAACAGACTTGACATGAATGAATTTTTACCTCATTTTAACATTTTCTCCTTTCACCTCATTTTAGCATTTTTCTAATGGAGAACAACGAGTTCTAATCTTCATGTCTTTATACTTCTCAGTACTTGATTGTGCCCTTATGAACGTTTTATGTTTGATAGTAAGTAATAAAAGATTTCTATCCATATGCCAACTTTCCATTACTTCGTTCTTTTTGTTTTTATTGTTTAGTACCAGGGCTGTGCGTTAGAAAAATTTCAGATTTCGTTAAACCGTTAATTCGTTACGTTAGGCCAAAAATGGCCGTTACGCGTTAATGCGTTAATCCATTAATCCGTTAATTCGTTAGAAGATGGATTTGTGAATATTTCGATAAGTTTCATTGCTATAACAAACAGTCGAGGTTCCTGACCGATATCCAAAGCAAATATGCTGTAGATTTAACAAAAAGCAAATTGAAGCAAATGCTAACATTGTTCACCTCTGACTCTGAAAAAAAAGAATAGCAAGATGAAAAGTTTCAAAAATGATAGCTTCTCTCCAACGCATACAGAAAAACAAAAATATGCCATAGTCAGACGACTAAAAAAAGACAAATGATTGCGTTATTTTGCCTCACAATTTTCACAAAAAAATCTTTGGCAAATAAATGGATGAGAACTCCTAAGATAAGGCTTCATAAGAGAAAGTGAGCGAGGATCTTAGAGTCCTAGTATAAGTATGTTATGGTGCAAAAAGAGTAGTTTTTCCAAATTTCTACAGTCAAGCTGGTTCTCAAATCTGACACAATTGAGCCTGCTGTTGAGGAGTCGCACTCAGCTGCCGGTGAGGAACGGTATTTAAATGCCAACATTTTGATATAAGGGAATTTCGAGTTGTCATTATCGCTGCTCCAATACTCAAAAGGATATATATATATATATATATATTATAGGATCAATAGAGAATAGTAGCTTATGCATATGCATGCGCAAGGTATTCGTCTACTTCCTAAAATAGTTGCAGATTCATGAAAGTTTTTATTAGTATATCTAACCTCAACAATTATACAGCTACACATACTCACCGCCTATGGCTTTTGTTAATGAAAGCTAAGACGATTAGATGTCCATGAAAGCAGATTGTTCCTCGGATGCCTTACTGCAGATAAACTTTGCACAATCGCCATTATTATGCGTATCACCTGCTGTATAATACGAGAAAGTGGTGTAGAGCGGGAAAAGCACGCATTTAAGATACTATTTGACCTATTAACGAAGTGGATTCTAACGTTTTTTTGGGGTTTTCCGTTAATTCGTTAATTCGTTACGTTAGTAACGCACAGCCCTGTTTAGTACTATTAGGTTGTTGCGAAATTAATCGCCGAAATGGACCCTTCAGTTCAAAATGTTGTAACTCGGCTTAAGCATAACCTTTTTCATCAGTTTAGCAACCGTTCAATCTGGTAGATTTTCTCCAACAATACAGCGACGATTGCACGCATCTATAACAAAAACTGAGATCACAAGAAATCGCAAACTTTCGATAGGCGATTTCAGCATGCTCCAAATCAGCAATCTGCTGCTGTCGCAAGATTGTATCCGGAGCTCGGAAAAATGGTATACAGCAGGGTAATGGTCTGAGGAATAAGGGCATTGAGTGAGAACCTCGATGCCTCACTGCATCAGTTTTTTTCCGGATGAGTTTTGGAATGTGTGGCTTAACGCTACCCTGGAGCAATGGAAAACCAGCTTTTGTTCATCACTGCCGACCCCATCTATGGCAGATTTGCGGATCTCAACTCGAAATCACAACACTAGGACTCTGCTGTCAACGTCTGACTAGGTTGTACGAGGATGCAGTCAATCGTACCCTTTCAGCTCCACCAAACTCTTGACACAACCTCCCTAGAGAGGAGATCTGGTTTGGGAAAAATTAGAAGTGGAAAATCGTCTCAACCCATACCCGTTCGCATTTCTTATTATAGTACAGAAACCGAGCTTTGTGCGCAGTACTTACATGGCCTAGAAATTAGTCGATTTCTGACGAAAAATTACGTTAGAAGGGATGTCACGCCAGGTAAAACAATAGTCATCAGTCAGATCGTGTGGTGTTCACGTCCGTACCTTTCTTACCCTATTGATTGAGGTTAGATGTTTTGAAACTGTAGTATAGTGAGCATCCACCCCTGTTCTCATTGTTCGGATGGTAAGATCCGGTTCAGGCTCCACGGCTGTCCTCAACGCCTGATCGTCTAGCGACATCTCGCGACCACTGTTATATTTGAGTTTAAAATCGTAGGAAGAGAACTTCGCGTACCTCTAGCTCACTGTCCATTAGAAGTTGATTCCAAGCTCAAACAAATGCAACACTACCGGACACCTCCGACAAAGAGTGATCGAGTTTTAAGTCATCAACCATAATCACCCGAAAATCGCATCGGCTCATCATTTGTTCGCGACTTCATAAAACTTCTCATGAAGGAGCTAGCCAGAATGTTCAAGCAGCATTTGAAAGAGGAAGAGAAGCTCTACAAAAAGCTTACATAAACCGGGCTGAAGTTGCTCAAATTGGACAGAAGAAAAAAGTTTAGTTAAGCATACCCTGAAACGGCAATTATTTTCGCAACAACCTGATAGTAATGGCTCCAGATCGAGAAGACCTGAGTAGTCGTTTCCAAATGAGCGAGGAGTATAAGAGGTTCTATTCAAACCGCTCCTAATAAAGTTTCCCAGCCCAATACGGAGATGAAAAAAGGACAAGTGCTCAGCTTTCTTCCCACTCATATATTGTAAGATTCTAATTTTAGGCTTATTAGTAAACTGTTCCAAGATCTTTTCCCTGACTAAAATTCCAAACGTGTCTCTCTTGAGAACCGAAGAGTTACGAAGCCCTTCTCGGGTCATTTGTGGTTTGCAGAAGGAACCACATCAGAAGTGGTTGAAAGTCTTGGGTTTATGAAGAAAGTGGAAAGTCTACCACCTCATTACTTCTATGGTATGCTTAACGAAGCCCTAGAAAACGTCGTTACGCCCAAGGTGAGCGTTATTCTCGTGATCAGCGCATCAAATGGCTTCCGTAAGCAAAGCCTGGGCGAGAGTTTTGTTCCTGAGATTCCCGAAATTTTTGCTTCAGAGCTAGCCGAATAGTGTCGGAAGGTTATGAAAAACGAAAATATTTTGTAACCGTGAAATCTCTTTGTATATAATCGAGATAACAATGTTTTTCCGGTCCCCACACAAAGCCTGCCATGATTTTCGCGTTCTTTACCAGGCGCATTTTGCCTGGAAACTCATATTTAAATTAGATGGTCCCCTAACTGTTCCGCAAATAGCCCGCAAAGGGCTTATTCAGCAGAGGAAATTTTGACATCTTTACATGCAGTAATCGCAGCCAGTAACGGATAATGGAGAGGAACTAAAGGAAAAGGAAGCCTGGGTTTCTACTTGTCCAATATGCTTCATCCAGTAGGATAAATATGCTCTAACGGATACGCTGGAGTGGCTTGAAGATTCTGGTACCAACTCGTATCCGTAGTGGAAATCTTCATCCAAATAAAATCCAATCCATGAAGAACGGTTTTCTGTTACATCAAAAATTCGTGTTATCTCTCGTCAATGCACCGTATTTGCGCCGATAAATGAGAACGTGGATGGATTACGTATACTGGATAGCAGAATGGATAAAGTCCGGCGGGAACATATATTACCCACTGGGTTTTTCTTCCCACGGACAAATATGTTGGATAACGGCCCTGAAAACATTTGGCAACACTTACGACTATGGTGCGCATCTTTTAGTGCACTGTCACGTGATGGGCCGCCTAAGTGGCAGTTACTCTGGGTCAGTCTCTTCCTTTCTTTTCTCCAGTCTTCTATCTTGAACAGAAGGAGGAGGTGGCACAGTAGCCAGGTGAATTTTTTCATGTGAATTTTTTCACTCACTCATGCGCCCATTAAGCAGCATCAAAGCTGAAAAGTAGATGTACGGTCTTATATGCAGCAAATTAGAAATAAAATATTGTTCCACCTAGATATGTACAATATTCGCCTCCATTTCCTAAAGGTTTTGGACCTCTGTCGTATTTACTATTCTGCCCGTCTAATATTCTGCCCACTTTGCGGAATTCTCTCTGAAACTTCATCCCGCGTGAGCAACTTTGCTCAATACATATGTACTTATCTGCTTCTCTGTTCACTCCTAGAACACGTTTACCTTTATTAGCGGAGTGACTCTCAAGAAATGGGAAATACCACGGAATCTTCGAGCCTCAGGAAAATGGTTTAGTGGCCCGCTTAGGGGGGGGGGGGGCGGATCGGAAATAATCAAGATGAAAGAGGAAGAAAAAATATGTCCAAATAAATCCTGCTCTCTAATCTGAACTGATTTTCATTTTTCTATAACGCTCAACTGATTACCTCTGTTTTCACTATGGAGTTGTGCTCTTTTTCTTTAATTGACTTTCCTCTTAAGCTATTTATTGTGGTACTTATGCGTGCGTATGTACATCCAAATACAGGCGAAACATAATCCTTCAAGGAATCAGCAAAAATAGAGACAGATTGAGATGCGTGAAGGTGTTTCACATTCGGTAAGACTGATTGGGCGCAATTTCGCAAGTGCTACATTCTGGGTAGAATTTTATACGGACAGAATATTATATACCGCGCCTGCTCATTTCGAAAAGTTCCATCTTGTCATGATGCTTGTATTTCCTGATTTTTTTCCTACGACGCAAAAGTGGTATGTAGTTCAAATTCATTTTCATAATCGTCAAATGTCCGCACCACCTTTAGATAATCCAGCACCGCTCACTGTTCACATTTCTTTTTACAACTTTTCTACTCACAAATAGTATTTATACTACTTCAGAACAATATGTGGTAGGAAACGACACTTCGCAGCAGGCCTTTGAAATGCGGCCTTCAGTTTTACGTCTAAATTTCGTTTGTTTTTTATTCCTTGCATGGATGTTTTCAAATGTGGCTATTTTCCTTATTATTTTTATTTTATTGAATTTTCCCTTCTGCAAGCGTAATAAATCTGTACCTACATATACTATCACTAAAACATTTAAAAATCATAAAGAAAATTATCAACACAGTGATAATCGAACGAAAAGGTTTTCCGTATAATTCTATAATTAACCCTGTAATTCACTGCATTCACCAACTTCTTGCCTTTTATGCTATTTCCCACCCGAAAGGCCCGCTCCTTTAAATCGAGAGAAATTTCTTCAAGTCATTGAACCGTGCAGAAGGGTTTTCAGAATAATGTGTGAAAATTCCTACTTAGTTGTATCCCTCGACTCTTCATTATTGGTTTTTAAAAATTACTCTCGATGAATTCATTACATAAACACACATTACCAACAAGAACTTCTACGACACTTACCCTGTTTGGATCAAATGGTCTACTACTAAAATTATTTGAGAAGTAGATTTGCTGACACTTTTGTAACAGCATTTTCCAGTAACGCAACGAATCAACGTATTGACAGAAAACCCCAAAATAATTAATGGAACCTTCAAGAAGCTAAAAATAATTTGGCTATTCCCCTATCTTTTGCTCTTGATGGCCTTAAACACCCTTGATGGTCTGAACCAATCTGCATGCATATTCACGGCATTTGTTTATTATTTATTTCCATCAGCCAAGAAAAAATATTTACGTATATGTATCTCATGAAGTTCATTGGCGAACGCAGTGGAACAAAGGGTCGAGAGAAGGGCGGGGGTAGGCGCCAATCCCCAAGAATGGATCGATCGCCGACTTTTTGGAAATGCTTCATAAAGTAGATAAAAATATTGCATAGGCTCTTCTTTTATTGTTTCTTGTTTATAATTATTTTTAAAATATTCACTGTTAATTGTTTGATATTAAAATTAACACTTCTAATAATTTTATTATTCCATCTTGGTCCATAGAGTGGCGGAGTTGCCTCTTCCCTTGGCTGGCAACTCCTGCGTCGGGAACTGTGAACAGGATTGTTTTTTTTTTGAAGCTATTTGTATCGAATACAACCTGTTTTTCTGAAGGGCTGGCAGACCTACTTGCAATGGCTACAAAGTCGCTAGCTAACAAATCAACGTTAAGTCAACAAGATCTGAAATTTTTAACAGGGAGACCTAGTTGGCCCTCTTCGTTTAACTCAGGCCACGCCCTAGTCTCCAATTTCCTACCCTGTTCCACGTCCTGCTTTTCTTCAGTCTTCCAAGGTTTCGCTGAATATCTCCTTATTATTCCATAATTGATTGCTCTGATTGATCATCGGGTTTTATCAGATAAATTTTGAGAAATTCAAAGATAGTGGTGTTCTGAATGAACAATTTGAGAAAAGGGTGTGGCGCTAGCTAACACAAAGTTTAGTTGTGCTGTTCGTTACTCATTTTCCCTTCATTCAACTTCTCAATTTCATTTTTTATTGATTTGTCTTTTCTGGGTCCGAAGCATTGAATTTGAAAAGGACGGAAAGGTCAAGGTGTACGATTCACGCCACCGACCAATCGCCGGGCATGACCGCGCCGCCCACCTACGGTGCAATGCTCCACCCCTCGTTCCCCCTTTCTTATACAGCCTGGTACAGAATAGATTGAGAGGTACTGTACCACCTTCAACGAGAATTGCCAAAAAATACTTCATATGACAGTTTAAAAAACATATCAGCTTACTCCTGGCTGTTTGCTTTTATGTCATCAGATGTACCTTTAAGTACTTATTTTCACTTGTTTGATGTTAGAAAGTCGTCATTTCTAGTAATTTTATCCTTGCATTCAAGTCCCCGAACTGATGGAGACCCTGATTTTCTTTCCTAGCCATCCATCCCTAGCTGGGCATTTCCCCATCCACATTTGGCAATTACAAAGACAGACTATAACTGTTTCTGGATTCATTAATCTTCGTAATGGGATATCAGTTGGAATGCACTCTATCTAAGCAGTCGGTTCTGTGAGACTAGCACCATGTTCTCGCAAAAAGCCTTCATTATTGCTCACTATTCACCAAATTCGTCCGATCATCTTAAACTTACCGTTGAAATTTCATGGGTGTATCTTCTCCTTTGTAACTATTAAGTGCTTATGCACTGATGTGGACAGTGTTTAATCGATTTTGGCAGTTCTTTCACCGTTATGGAAAAGGAAACACTATACATAGGTGGATAGGTGAAAATAGTTCCCGAGCGAAGAAATGTAGTTCTTCTATGCAAACTCCGAAAAAAAGAATGACACAGTGGTTATTCACTTGAACACAGCGTCGTACATTGTACTTGCTGTAGGTGGCAAGTGGTTTTCCGCACGGACCTGCCCTACCTTTCATTTCTCCAGTGTTTCAGAGCAAATGTTCCCGAAACGAAAATTTATATACGGCGAACTCCGTGGTAAAATCTCGCTCACCACCTTTTTGGACAGGTTAGAGCAGGAATTAG
>KN730338.1:3778-15502 GCA_000816745.1 Ancylostoma duodenale | reverse complement strand
TCAACTATTATAACTTTTTTTTGACTTCAACAATACGTCGTTCAGCACCGACCACCCTGACGTACGCACCCTCCTAGAGAAGCTGTAGACTTCGAGGCTAGATGCGCTCTGCAGTTGTTGGAAAACGTGAGCATTTCTTAGTGGTCGAGAGTAAAATAACGTACTATTAACCTTTCTTTCCGAACCCAGAGCACTGCAAGCGCCTGAGGAAACGAGATATAGAACGAAGAGAGAAGGTTGAAGAGAGCATGACAAGATTTGCAATGCTTTACCGCAACTGAGGAGCAACCAGAACGGATATTGAGAAATATTGTAGAAATATGTCGAGATTTATATCAGGAAAGACTGTGTACCAGTTTAGTGTAATGCCATATCCTAACTGCATGTTAAACCACAGTCGTTATTTTATAACAATAAACATTGAAAAACCAATTAAATGACCAATAACAGTGAGTTCTAGGAGCCACCAAGAAAAAAATTTGTTAGGAAGTTGGATGCCTAACAAAAATCTTACCAAAGCAGCTCACTAGAACAATGATATACGCTAAAAATGCTTCGAAACCCACCTAGCAATATAGTAGTGCACACTGCGTCAGTGTGGAAAGGGGTGTAAGACAGCAGGATTGAATACTAGAACAGAAAAGATCCTAGCTGTGGTGCTGCAGGCAGGCACTGGAATGGCAATGGGATGGGTAGGCCAAAAAATCGATGACGGTGTCCCACATGGGGTGGGCTGACTGCGGTGGTGTGGACGAGTTGTCCGAGCCCTCGTTACAGCCTTGCCGCGAAGCGTGACCGTTATCCGGGTTCCAGACAAACTTTCGGAACTTCCGCGGAGCTTGCCGATTTTCGGAACTTCCGCGGAGCCCGATTTACTATTAGAGCCCGATTTTCGGAGCTTCCGCGGAGATATGACGTCACTCGTCGATTTTTTCGGAAGTTCCGCGCAAGTTCCGAATGGAGACGTAGAGAAAAAAGTAGTTTCGGAACTTCCGCGGAGCTTGACACTTCGGAACTTCCGCGGAGCTTCGAGACAGATACAATGATCCAAGAAACTAACATACCAAATGGCATGTTTTCATCCAATTTTTGTAGTGGTATGTTCTTGCTTGACTTCAGCTAGCCATACAAGAAGCTGTGGTATAATACGAAAATTTTCCGCTATTTTTTACGTTGGAATTTACTTCGGAATGCCCCTATAATGACACCTGTAATGTCGAATTTCGGGTAAAGCTCATGTCAGAGAGATGTACCCCTGGGATTACTTCCATAAATACGAAAATTCAACAGATTTTCACCAAAGAGGAAATTTTCCATGTTATCATTTAGGTTGAAACTTGATGCAGATACGTAGCATAGACAGAGGGCAAACCTGCTTGAGGATCATCTGCAGAAAACAAAACCACTACTGGTATAACCAGTGCTGCGTCGCGGAACGACTTTTGATGGGATTCGTGATTTTTGGTATCGCGACGCATGGAGGTGTTCATCACTCCATGCTGGTAGATTTTACCTTATTCCTCGAGTTATGGTTGACTCCATAAGGCGCGGATTACGTCACTCTTGTTCAATTTCGGAACTTCCGCGGAGCCATTTCGGAACTTCCGTCGGGTCACCCGCGGAAGTTCCGAAAGTTTGTCTGGGGTGGTAGTAGGGCGCCCCAGATTGAGCCTGGCAATAGTGCCACCCGAAGAATCGCGCCATACAACCTACAACCCTCTTGGCTCCTCATTGACGAGGAACCATTCGCGCGATCATCCAGCCGATCACAGCAGTCGTCTAGAAAGGCCGTCTCCCGTTAGGTCGCTGCAACCTAGATCCCAGGCTGACCTGTTTTTGTTGTCGTACGTGAACCATTTTCTATCAAAAATAACAATCCTTCCTAGAAAAGAGTTCTTAGGATACAAGTTGGTCGAACATCTGTAGACGTGCCATTGTAAACTTGGGCCCGTAGTAAAGCGTCATGGTGGTGAGATGAACTTCAAAACTCACCACCACGCTTCAGGCGATGATTGCGTGCCAGCTTGCATCCACAGTGTATAGAATAGCTGATCATTGCCAGCCATGTCACTGCTAGAGCATGCATGTGACGACAGAGGAGATCATTGCCCTGCTGGGAGCTGATCAGCTTCTCATGCTGTGGAAATAGTGGGAGAGGTGAGTGGACGCAGAAATAGCTACTCCGACCGTCCCACTCTGCATCCACTTGCTCTCACACTATTTTCACAGCTAGAGAAGCGATCAGCTTCCAGAAGGGCGACGATCTCCTCTCTTCGCACAAGCGTGCTCTAGCAGTGACGTGGGTGGCAATATTCTGCTACCCTATAGGCCGCGGATGTGAGCTGACATGCAATCATCGCCGGCGTGGTGATGAGTTTTGGAGATCATCTCACCGCCATGACACTTTCTAGGGGCCCCGTTTTCTTCGCTCCACTCACACAAAATCCATCTACTCATCTTTTCCTTCTTACTGATTTTCTTCAACTGACGAGACATGCTTGGCTAATTTTCCCGTAATGTCCTTCCCACTTTGCAGCGGATCTGATTCAACCTACTCTTCCAGGACGCCTTTATAAAGGTCAAGTTTCTGACCAGCTTGTGCAGCATTTCCTTAACTCTCAGCTTCATGTAGAATGACTGAGAACCCACGAGATCAGGCGTTTTGGAGAAGATACCCTCCCAGACGCATCATCTATGATATGGGTCGTTTCCTTTGTTGATCATTCGGATTTGCATTTATAAAGCAAAATTCCGTGAATAAGCTTACAGCACAAAGTACTGGTTTTAAGCCAAAAACATGATAATGCTGTGAGATTGATCCTAGCCAAAAGTTGTGTAGGAGCAGATATCTCAGGCTACCAAGATCCGTGAAAAGATTTGCAGAATGTCGCAAGTACAAGGAGCAAAACGACGAACGATGGAATACAACCAACTGTCCCGGAACTTTTACATGCACCTTATGACATTTTTTTTTCCATTTCCACTATTCAGCATGGAATAACCACTGTGTTCTCGCTGTTCTTGCTCTGCATCAGCCAATCCGGCACGTATGCACTCGAAATTCACATATAAAGTCATTTTTTGAATTTCCGAACAATAGAATGTCCGAACTTTTCAAGCCTACGAACTTTTCGAATTCTTGAATTGTTGGGAACCACTCAGTTTTCGAGTTTTTCTGGGTATTCGAATACTTGTCTGAATAACACTCTATTCAATAAAAGAGCTAATAGCCATTTATGTAGCCAAGCAATGCTAAGTGCACAAAAGAACGATTAGCATGCGTCGTTTGAGGTAGCAAGCTTCGTTTACAATTTTTTAGAAGTACTATTTTTTATCATTGTTTTCCATGATTTTTTATGTTTGTACTCCTACATGCTTCCACTCTTCATGAGTGCTAGAAGAGCAAACATACTCAAATCGTACTCAAGTTACCTCTAGAACACTATATCCTGTGGATCGTGAATTCAGTGAGAGGCGATGAGCTCATGAAGAGAAGTTTCTTCCAATACTCCTCCGCGACTATTAAATCGAACGATCCATGGTAAAGGTTGTAAGGGTGTAGACGCGATGGGGATAGCGTTTTCACTATGGATCAGTTACCATTGCCGTGAATGAGTCTCTAGCCATCATCAAAAAACGGTATCAACGAGTGAATAAAAGGATAAAGGATGAAGTGGTCGGCGTTAATCAATCTCGTCACAAGGGATGCGCCACGCATTCGACTTCATCTGGATATCGTAGAGGCGTTGAATGCGTATGTGCCCTGTACAGTGACTTGCGGGGAGCATCCGATGCATCAAGTCAGTGCTTCATCCTCCCAAACTCCTCTGGTACCAATTTACCAACCCCGAAGGGATGGAAAGCTTGGTTGGCCTCGGACTGGATCGAACCATCGGTCGTGTGCATGCGCAACGAGCCTCTTACCATTGCGACACACGTGCCCATCAACGAGTGAATAGTGGAGGAAATTCCAGTTTAATTGGGGAAGAACATGTAGATGCAACAAGTATGCATCCTTTTCACTCAAAAAACAAATGTGCTAGTTAAGCAAGTCGTTTACTTGCTCTGGTGACCGACAGTCGCTTCACGCCAGTTAGAATGAGTTTGACTAGTTCCTGATCATTGATGGTGGTTATAAGACCTGGACCTGATGAAGGGTAAAACAGACAGCATGCTGTTAGAGAAAAGAAGATGGAAGGAGTGCCCTGAAATTCATGGGAGTGGACGTCACTCAAGACTCCTCAGCGGTGCAGGTGCGATTGAATCCTGAAATGAGGATGAAGCGACACCCTTTTCCGAGCTCAATCACACCTGTTGATCAATGTTGATGTTAATGAAGATGCAACACCTTAGTCCCTCGAAAAATGAAGACTGCTCAGTAATTTATATACAGGGTGGCTGTTAAGTATGGATCGCTTTTTCCACATGTTATATAGAAAACAACGAAGTAACTGTCATCAATCTTTCGTAATTATACGATGGCTAGTGGCTTCTATAAATAGTGTGAGAGTTTTGGTTCACGACCTTGGACTCCTTCAGAAGTTATAGGGAGATTTCGTCATTATGTCGTCATTCCTGATCTCAGCGGTTGCACATCCCATGTTAGTGAATTTGCTAATCGCCCTGATTTCTCTGCACCAACAGTCGGGAATATTGTGGGGCAACAAATGGAGAGAGGGTGTGTTGCCCCACTTCAGAAACCACTGAGATCCTGATCCATCTGCATCTCAGGTTGACGTGGCATCATCGAGAAGAGTATCACTAACGACACTTCGATCAGATTGAATCGCGTAGCTTCCAACTCGAATATCCCCATAGACACTGTACAGAAGATAGCGAAACTTTAGCTGGAACTGCGAACGTTTTCAGGCACCACACTATCAGATTGGATGAGAAGGGTACGTTTGAGTTTAGCAGAAAATTTTCAGAAAAAAATCTTCGTGGCCGCCACCTCAACCTTGTTTTCACAGTCGAAAAACTTTTCGCTGCTATTCGCTGAATTCTGTGGGAGTCAACACAACTACTGTTTTTGTATCGCAGGACAGTGAAGACATTGATGGCGAGCGAAGGAGCTCTGCTTCTCCAATGTTCTATGGTCTGGGATGAGTTGACTTCAAAAAGGTCTTCTTTGCTGTTTTCAGTGACAAACTTGGCGAAAAGTGACACCGCTTCTCATCAGGGAGCCATATTACAATAAGTACTCTTTCGACGGATCAGGAGACACAACTCCATGGGATGATTTCCCCCTTAACAAGATTTGCCCATCATAGGGTCACAAAATCCACTTTTGCTTTATGTGACCCTCATTTGCTCAATGAGCGAGGCTGAGATATATCGTCTTCCTACCCTCCGATCTCAACCCGCAGTGCTACTTTGTCCGGAGCTTCTTTGAGGCCAGGATGTCCGCTACTAGTGACGAAAGCGTGAACTCCCTCAGAGCGGCATTCGAGACAGCGTGGATCAAGACCGACATCAACCTCTCGCGGGCAACTGAAGTCTTAGTTGAGGGGCGACTGAGGGTCTGCGCTAAGCCCGGAGCAGACGAATTCGAACAGCACGTAACATGGTGATGGCTAATGCCTTGCTGAAACAGGTAGTAAATACGCCATCCCGATTTATTACGTTTTCAGAGTAGGTGGTTAGGAAATTGAGCGATCCATACTTAACAGCCACCCTATATTTGCAGATGCGCTATGAACCGTTCCTTCAGTCCCTTTGAAATACTTCGAAATAGCTGTTCAGTAATGAGACCATGAAGACGAAAGAAAACACCGCGCATTCATTGTTTTACACCTCAATATATCGGGTTGGTGCGAAATTAGTCACCGTTTTGGGGTATGCACAAACATAAATTTTCTCTTCTGTCGAATTTGAGCAATGAAAAAGCATTTCCTCCTCTTTCAAAAGCCGCTTGAACATTCTGGCTAGCTCTTCTCAGTGGCTTTTTGTAGAACCGCGATCAAATGATCAACCGACGCGATTTTTGGGTGATCATAGTTAATGACTTCAAACTCGATCACTTTTCACCGTAGGTGTCCGGTAATTTTGCATTTGTTTTGGCCTGGTTTGCACAATTTTCTTCCAGTGATTTCGAACTCCCGAGGCAACTATGGTCGTGATAGCAGGTTGTTCCTTGGCGATCAAGTGTTAAGGACAGTCGTGGAACCTGAATCGGATCTTACCATTCGGACATTGAGAGCAGGGATGAACGCTCACTATACCACAGTTTCGAAACATTTGACTTCAATCGACAGGGTAAGAAAGGCGCGGAAGTGAATACCCCACGATCATAGTGATGACCTGCGTCTCAGCTGCTCTGACATCTTTTCTTGCTTATTTTTTCGTCCCAAAACGACTCATTTCTAGACCATGTGGTTACGGTAGATGAAGCTCGGTTTCTGCAGGATGTCAAAAAAAAATGTGAGTGAATATAGGTAGAGACATTTTCCCACTTCTAAGGTTTCCTAAACCAGGGAGGTTGTGTCAGGAGTTTGGTGGTACTGCAAGGATGTGATTGACTGTAGCCTTCTCTATTCTAGTTGAGCGTTGACAGCAGAGTCCTAGTATTGTAATTTCGTGTTGATGTCTTAGAATCTGCTGTAGATGTGGTTGGCACTGGGGAGCAGAAACAAGTTTTTCCCTGCTCCAGAGTAGCGCTAACCCTTTCACTCAAGAGCTCATCCGGCAAAAACTGGCGCAATAAGGGATATACATTGGTATTCGAACGAATATTTCCGAACGAATATTCGAATAATTCGAAATTTTCGTTATTCGAATATTCGAGTAATTCGAAAAGTCGAAATATTCGATTATTCGAATATTCGAACTATTCGAAAACTTGGAACATTCGATTATTCGAATATTCGAATTATTTGAAAAACTGAAATATTCGATTATTCGAATATTCGGATATTCGAGCATCCATTACTCGGATAATCGGTTTAATGACAAGATTACCAAGAATCACGGATTACATGTTGTGATTTATCCTCACCAACTGAGCCATCTTCAGTGAATGCGAACGACAAGCATGCGTCTTTATTCATTTATTATTTTTCTTTGATTGCTTAACACATAACTGACGATACGACCTACCGATGGGTCGTATCCGTTTTATCCGTTCCCCTTAGGTGAAACTTCCCCAAATTCTGGCACTACGGGGTTACTCTACAGGCTGAACACGCAAATGGTATCCATTTTGTACAGTAACTGATACTGTCGAGTTACTGTAGGCGTACAGTAGGTAATTTTGATGTATTTTACGTATTTTCTCACAGCATCTTCTACAAATTTGAACTTTGGAGTTACTTAACGTGCTGAACACGAATACTGCATCCATTTTGCACCGTAGGGCAGTGTTGTAAGGCTACTGTAATGTTACTGTATGGCTCCTGTGGGCGTACAGTAGATGCAGTTTAGTGACGAAATTCAGTAAAACTTCGGGGAGTAAGGTTATTTGACATGCTGAGCACGAATTCGTCATTCATTTTGTGCCGTAGCGCGGTACTGTAGGGTTACTCTAGGCATACTGTAGATGCAGCCTGTCCACCAAATTCAGTAAAACTTTGACAAGTGGGGGTATCTGACATGCTAAACACGAGATCCATATTTGAGATAGATGCCACATTTGAGATCAGAGTGTAAAATAACCCCAGTTTTGAGTGGTTTCTGATGCAAAACCTTTCCTAAAGTTCATACAGTATGATTACAGTAACTACACATTAATGCTGTACGGTAGAAAATGGATATCATATTCTTAATCAGCATCTAGAATAGCCCTCCTGTGCAAATTTTGGTTGAATTCGGAGGGCAAAAGGTCTTTCTACAGTTTCTACAGTATACATACAGTAACACTACAGAAGTATTCTACCAAGTGGAATAGATGACACATTTGTGATCAGCATGTCAAATATGCTCTAATTACCACAACTCTGGTGAGAAACAAGCGAAAACTCCCTTTGGTCCAAAGCAGGCCCCAGCACGGCTGTCCCAGGGGCAAGCTGGGCTTCGTGAAAAGGGCAAAAATCAAAGGGGGCTTCGTACAGGGTCCAAAGCTGAGCTGCGAAAAAATTCGGGTTTCTGTTGGTCCTAAGATGTGCAATACGTTGATAAAGCGAGGAGGAAAAACGCTCGAGGAAACGACTCCTGGTACTTCCAGCGGCGCAATAACGGCGAACGAGGGCGGAAAAGTTCGATTGGAGCAGGCCATTTATAGGTTCCCACTATCCGGAGGATACGATGGACTGCTGCGCTGTCGAAACTGCACGGATTGACCTGAAATCTTCGGTGAAGTAAGAACAAAGTGAATACTTGGAGTTCTTGGAAAATACATTTCAAACATTTGCAAAATAAAAAAGCTGTGCTAGGTAACTAAGTCCAGATTTCATGGATTCACTTCAAATTTTGGGCAAGGATGTGTCTCAGCGTGCACAATAAGTGTTTGAAATGGCTCCCCAAACCTATGTAAATGAAAGAATTCTATGCTCATTAAGTGGTCCAGCCCTTCGCACGAAAGGCTGGACCCTCAGCCACGAAAGGCTGAGCCTTTCGTGGCACTTCAGGAGCATAGCTTTTCTATTCAAACACAAAAGTTTCTGCGGATGTTTCATACACCTATACCTCTAATCTAGTCCTTTCACATGCACCCTAGTATGTTCCATATCATCTCCTTTTAGCAGAGATCTAGTTCAAAAAAGGTAAACTTTTTTTATACCTTTTTTTATACCAACGTTCGAAAGAAACGCGTAGGTTTCATTTGCGACGCCGCTCCTCATTCAAATCAGCGCCTCATCTACAAGCTTCGTTTTTGTTTCGAAAATGTTCTTTTTTTTTGCGTTTTCGCTTTTTCGATGTCGTTTTTTAGCTTCTCCCCTTTCAGGGCCTTGCTATTCTTGGAAATACTTGTTTTTCAATAGTGTCATGCAATGTATGATGAATGGTTTCACATTTTTTCATGTGTGTTTGAAACGATGAAAATAGTAGCTAAGCTGAGGCAATTCCCTTCATCTCAGCTACCATTTTCATCGCTTCGGAAGAGTCACATCCTTGACCAACTCAGGTCATCGATGAGCACAGTCGCCGGCGATGACGACTCGGAGTGCTATACTCCTCGAGGAGCATAGTGTTACCTTCTCAGGCCAGCTTTCCGGTATTTAGGGATTCCCGGCCTGATTGCGAGACGTTCAGGCTTCTTTTAGGCTCGCTTCGCTCGCCTTGCGTTTGTGCGATAATTCCTCCAACTACTAGACGCCGCCGCACCACTCTTGCAGCTATGAGTCAGTCTAGTGACATTTCCTCATTACTTTCAGTAATAGATGCGTGCAAATGGAGCGCAACTGACCCACGCACTTAGTATAAACTGCTCTTTACAGAAACGCGGCTCTTTTGGGCGGATGTCCGTGAAAAACGGGTTAATTTGGGACTTTCCCAATGTCTCAGTATCCAAAGGGAACTTCGTAAAATTTGTGTTTTTTAAAGGGGGCTTCGTTTTTGTTCCGACCCTACAAAAGGCTCGTGATGGGGCCTGGTCCGAAGTGGCCCCAAGCGGAAATTCTGCACTGTCGCGAATGTGTTAATGAAAAAATTGAACAATACTGACAAGATCCATTGAAAACATGGGCCTGATTTGTTTCAAATCGCATAACAGAGGATGTCATATTATCACCTGCGAACTTTTAATCCGGCGCTACCTTCTCTTCCGGCTTACCGTTCAGCTGAACTCAAAAGCTTACAAATCGAAAAGGTAATTCCAATTTTCATGGAGGTACGCGAATTTGAGAAACGTAGACGGTCACCAACCTCCTCAGAAGACAAAACTAAACAATACTAGTTTTGTCCTTCAAGGAGGTTCGTGAGACAGTGAAGTTGATTTCTTGGTTAAGACGCGGTGGGAACATGGGGTGGGGGGACGGGTCCGTATTTCGGCTTGGCTACAGGTAATTCCTTCCACAG
Source organism: Ancylostoma duodenale (assembly GCA_000816745.1). Classification (NCBI taxonomy): domain Eukaryota; kingdom Metazoa; phylum Nematoda; class Chromadorea; order Rhabditida; family Ancylostomatidae; genus Ancylostoma; species Ancylostoma duodenale. The sequence goes on along the minus strand of KN730338.1, from coordinate 5,551 downwards.
GAAGCTCGATGAGTCAGTACTAGCATGAAAAACAGAGTGAAAGAATGTAATTGCTGCTTAAGTTCGTACCTACAGTTATATTTATGTGAACAGCAGTGGCGGACGAAAAAAGTGGGTGGGTTGGGGGGATGGGTGGTGGGAGAAGATTGGTGTCTCCGCCACTTTGCTGACCCGGGCGTGAAACAAAAAATTTGAGAGTATCAATTATAATATTGAATACTTAACATAAATAAATTAAAAGACAAACAATCAGAAGTAAATTGATACAAAGTTCCTATATACATTCCGTAAAAGGATACCGAAAATTCAGTGACCCACACTCGACGAAGGAGAGTCCCCTTGTGCCCGCCACTGGTCCATTGCTATCCCATTATCACCATTCTGGAGCAGTCTGTAGCGACATTTTCTGTCGCTCTATTTGATGGGTAACCGCCTTTCTAGTCTTACTTCACGACCCCAAAAAAGAGGGCATAGTGACCGGGAAGTACGACGGAACAAAAACTAAAGACGGGGTAAGAGAATTGTCCTGCAGACTGCTGCAGATACCGCCCTGAAAGACGGGTCAAAAAGCACCTTGAAGCATTCCGTGCACAGCTTGTCAAGAAAACCAAGAATCTGTTGATAGTTCAGACACGAAAATAAGATGGGACTTCGCTTTTAACGTACACCACCAGGAGTGGTAGTTTGAGAACGTGTATTTCTATATGTCAACGCATGACAAAACTGTTTTACCTATTTTCTCTGAATTAATGCATCACAAAACCACTTCTGGAACAGTGGCATCCATTTATTCGAATAATTCGAAATTTTCTTCATTCGAATATTCGAATAATTCGAAAAGCCGAAATATTCGATTATTCGAATTATTCGAAAATTTGGAATATTCGATTATTCGAATATTCGAATTATTCGAAAAGTTGGAATATTCGATTATTCGAATAATTCGAAAAGTTAGAATATTCGATTATTCGAATATTCGAATTATTCGAAAAACTGAAATATTCGATTATTCGAATATTCGAATATTCAAAAGAAAAAATTCGAATACCAATGTATAGTAAGGGATCGAGGTTCTCATTCAACGAAGAATGCCAGCTCATGCAAAACTTATCATTTCTGTGGAGCAGATGTTTAGAGGATCACCTTCAGCTAGCCATACACTGAATGAAAGGAAGGAGGGTCTCCATTGCTCTGCGATTAATGGACCAAAACCTGTGCAGGTCGAGATACCGCATGAGTCCACTCGTTATGGTGACACCCTCGTCCTTTCTGTTCATTTCTGGACATTCTGCTGCAATCCAAGGTGCCTGCAGCGTTTTGCGCGCAGGAATTTCTGCTTCGAGTTCAAGTAGTCTGGCCTTAGTCTCAAAGCTTTCGCTGTCATGGTCTAATATACGATGCGTCCCTGCATTCCCTATTCTACTGACTGTGCCTTCTCTAAATATAATTTGATCGTCCTCCTTGAAGTTTCATTTTCAGAAGAAAAAAAAAGAATTTTTCAAATATAATTATGTTAAATCGAGGGTTCTTGGTACCTTCGGCTCCTAACTCGCGTGGTTCTGGGGAAATAGAATCAATGTCCAAAAAAATAGAGCATGGTTTCTGATGACGATGATGATTCTACAGCAGATTGAATAAGTTACAAGAAGAAGTTATGGTAGAAACAAAAAGAGATCAAAATTTTGAAAACTTTCTAGACAACCTAATACAACAGTACGAGAATGGCTTTGCTAGGAAAGCTGCACACTTAGAATAAACTATCTGAGGGATGCC